>JAJIBD010009606.1:0-77884 GCA_021461705.1 Cryptotis parvus
CCTGCTCCACAGCTGCAACTCACCCACCAGAAGGGGCAGCGAGGCTGTAGGCTCAGAATTCTGCTTGCGATACACACACTTCTCAGCAGGCCCGCACACTGGTCTGAGCGAAGGCGGGCAAACAATCGGACAGGCAAGTATTTGCTTTCAGAAGGGACCAGATTTCAGGGCATTTGCCTTGTACATGTTGACCAAGGTTTGATCCCTGTCACCTCATGTTTTCTACGCGGGTGTGTGTGTGTGTGTGTGTGTGTGTGTGTGTGTGTGTGTGTGTGTGTGAGAGAGAGAGAGAGAGAGAGAGAGAGAGAGAGAGAGAGAGAGACAGAGTATGAGAGAGAGAGAGATATGAGGCAGAGTATCAGACACAGACACTGAGACCAGAGACAGAAGAGAGTACGAGAGAGAAAGAGACAGACAGAGGCGGGAGAGAGAGTATGAGAGACAGAGAGACCAAGAGCAGAACTGAGAAACAGAGAGTATGAGAGAAACAGAGAGAGACAGAGAAAAGAGTATGATAGAGACAGAGAGACCAAGAGCAGAACAGAGATGCAGAAAGACAGAGTATGGAAACAGAGAGGCGAGAGACAGAGACCAAGACAGAGAGAGAGAGAGAGAGAGAGAGAGAGAGAGAGAGAAAGAAAGAGAGAGAGACCAAGACAGAGAGAGCTCGACTGGGATGGGTGTGAGACAGGGATGGAGATGTCCAGGACAGCTGGACTTGTAACGGACAGCATAGACGCTCGATTTAAAAGGTTATACGGGACTGTGTGGATACCGCACGGTGATCAATGTGCCATGGAAGAACCATCAAAATATGTAAGGCGGCTGCTAATAGACCCGAGGAAAGGTATCGACAGCAATCTAACAGCGGGGCAAAGATCAATAAGAGACATTGGTCTTCAAGGAAGACACGGCAGAGATGGGTTTGGAAGTGTGAGCAGGGCCACCCCCGCCGAGCCGAGCACGCGCTGCTGAGTGCACACAGCATTCTCCGAAGAGAGGCACACGCTGGCCCTACGCCACCTCAAAGCCCAGAGGTGACAGCAAGCCATGCTTTAAACAGTGGCTGCCCACAGACGACGCTGGACAGCGCCTGACACGCGGAGCGGAACGAGTCACCACCGAGTAACCGGTGGGCAGGACGGGAACAAATGGAATCAAGGTTGTTTCCAGAAGACGCGCGCCACAGCAAACGCGTTCCCAAGAGGGCTGGGCACGGCAATACACGTGTTCATCAGGAAGCAAGAAAATGCCCAAGGAACTAATCCGGAAACACCTCAAGTTCTAGAAAATAAATGAAGGGAAATGAAATTCAGAGTGGAAATCGATGAAACAGAAACCAAGACAAAAGACAATGGCATCAGAGCTGGTTTCCAGACAGAGGAGAAGCAGGCTCACCCAAACAAAGGAACAGACAACCCCAAAGCACCAATACATCAGACCAGAAGGAAAATCAAAAGCATCTTCGCGATCACCATGAACAACTGTGTTACCAAGCTGGCCTGGAGCCCTGGAGCCCTCAGACCACGTCAGCAGGCAGTGCGCGGGGCAGCGTAAGTTACTGACCATCGTTAGAAACACCCACTGTGACCTGCTCCCTACTAGAGACGAAAGCCACAGGCCAGCACCTCATTAGCTCGGACGCATCAGTCCTCACCGACACGGTAGGCAGAGACTGTCACAGTACGCTAAAATATACTTAATGACCAAACAGCACTTATTACTGGGCAATGGGGCCGGTTCATTTACACAAGTCAATCAATGTGGTACACAGCATCAATAAAGAGAAATAATCATCATGGAACCATCACGAATCATCATGATGAAAGGGAGCCAGCAGCACGTCAATAGATGCGGAGCAAGTGTGATAAGGTCCCACCGCCTCTGTAACACAATCCCGTGCTCAACCAGGGATGGAAGGAACTTACCTCCCTACAGCAAGGCCACACAACACAAACCCACAGTAAGGTCAGAGCCACTGACAGAAACAGAAGGCCAGCCCGAGAGGTGGGCAAAGGCCACCCATGCTCGGCCCTTGATTCGGCACAGCACTGACCCCGCCACTGCAAGGAGCCCACAGAGTGTCCTTACAGGCTCAAACCGTCTGTCTGCAGGTGACGTACTGCAAGCAGGACACTCCCCAGAAACAGTACGGTAAAGTTACACAATCCGCTTCATTTCTGTGTGTAAGCAACGAGACAGGAGAGACGGGAAAGTCCCATTAAAACTGGGCTGACGTGCAACCTGGGAACTTAATGAAGACGGTGAAAGGTTTCGCCGAGGAAAACTAAGTCACTGTGAAACAGCAGGTAGAGAGGAAACAGAGACGCATTTCCCCGTCCACGGGCGGAGGAAGCGAGATGGCTATGAAATCCATCCCGCCCAAAGCATCAGACAGACTTAACACGGCCCCCCAGCAGAAGTCCCACGACACTTTCAGGCAGGGACCGAGGTGCTGTGACACTGCGGCACAACAGCCAGAGCGACCCCGAGGCCAACGCAGGACGCGCCAGAACTACCCTCACCACACCCGAGTCCCCAGTCACCACGCGTGGACACAGCTCCCGCCGAGTGGGGCTTGTGCCCTGGGACCCTCGCTATGACCGAGAGGACGGACAGGCTGCACAGGCTGCAGGCAGGCGGCGTTGGGTGCAAGTGGTGAATTCTGTGCAGGATCAGCGGCTTGGGGAAAAGCTGAACTTCAAGCCCAGGAGCTGCTCAGCACAACTGAGGCTGTTCTCTCTGGTGGGAGCGAGACGCGATCTAAGATTCCTGCTACATCCCTGGGCTGCTGGACAGAAGCCCTCTGAAAGATAAGCTGGGGCCTGGCTCATGGCCTACCGCTCCCTGCCCGGCAATGTCCAGCCGGTGTGATGCAGACCGGCCCTCCTCTGCAGCGGGCACTGCAGAGACGGACCCTCCCTCTGCAGCGGGCACCACAGACCGACCCTCTTCTGCAGCGGGCACCACAGACCGACCCTCCTCTGCAGCGGGCACTGCACACCGACCCTCCTCTGCAGCGGGCACCACAGACCGGCCCTCCTCTGCAGCGGGCACCACACAGACCGACCCTCCTCTGCAGCGGGCACCACAGACCGACCCTCCCTCTGCAGCGGGCACCAGACTGACCCTCCTCTGCAGCGGGCACCACAGACAGACCCTCCTCTGCAGCGGGCAGCACAGACTGACCCTCCTTGCAGCGGGCACCACAGACCGACCCTCCTCTGCAGCGGGCACCACACAAACTGACCCTCCTCTGCAGCGGGCACCACAGACCGACCCTCTCTCTGCAGCGGGCACCACAGACCGACCCTCCTCTTCAGCGGGCAGCACAGACCGACCCTCCTCTGCAGCGGGCACCACAGACCGACCCTCCTCTGCAGCGGGCACTGCACAGACCAACCCTCTTCTGCAGCGGGCACCACAGACCGACCCTCCCTCTGCAGCGGGCACCACAGGACCGACCCCTCCTCTGCAGCGGGCACTGCACACCGACCCTCCTCTGCAGCGGGCACTGCACACCGACCCTCCTCTGCAGCAGGCACCACAGACAGACCCTCCTCTGCAGTGGGCACCCACAGACTGACCCTCCTCTGCAGCGGGCACCACAGACCGACCCTCCTCTGCAGTGGGCACCACAGACAGACCCCTCCTCTGCAGCGGGCACCACACACCGACCCTCCTCTGCAGCGGGCACCACAGACCGGCCCTCCTCTGCAGCGGGCACCACACACCGACCCTCCTCTGCAGCGGGCACCACAGACCGACCCTCCTCTGCAGCGGGCACCACAGACAGACCCTCCTCTGCAGCGGGCACCACAGACCGGCCCTCCTCTGCAGCGGGCACCACAGACACCGGCCCTCCTCTGCAGCGGGCACCAGACAGACCCCTCCTCTGCAGCGGGCACTGTGCAGAAGGACCCTCCCTCTGCAGCGGGCACCACACACCGACCCTCCTCTGCAGTGGGCACGCACAGACCGACCCTCTCCTCTGCAGCGGGCACGCACAGACCGACCCTCCTCTGCAGCGGGCACCACAGACCGACCCTCCTCTGCAGCGGGCACCACAGACTGACCCTCCTCTGCAGCGGGCACCACAGACTGACCCTCCTCTGCAGTGGGCACCACAGACCGACCCTCTCCTCTGCAGCGGGCACCACAGACCGACCCTCCTCTGCAGCGGGCACCACAGACCGACCCTCCTCTGCAGCGGGCACCAGACTTGACCCTCCCTCTGCAGCGGGCACCACAGACAGACCCTCCTCTGCAGCGGGCACCACACACCGACCCTCCTCTGCAGCGGGCACCCACGAGACCGACCCTCCTCTGCAGCGGGCACCGCTGGGCCGGCCCTCCTCTGCAGCGGGCACCACAGACCGACCCTCCTCTGCAGCGGGCACCACAGACTGACCCTCCTCTGCGGTGGGCACCGCACAGACTGACCCTCCTCTGCAGCGGGCACCACAGACCCACCCTCCTCTGCAGTGGGCACCGCACAGACTGACCCTCCTCTGCAGCGGGCACCACAGACCGACCCTCCTCTGCAGCGGGCACCACAGACCGGCCCTCCTCTGCAGCGGGTACCACACAGACCGACCCTCCTCTGCAGCGGGCACTGTGCAGAAGGACCCTCCTCTGCAGCGGGCACCACACACCGACCCTCCTCTGCAGTGGGCACCGCACAGACTGACCCTCCTCTGCAGCGGGCACCACACACCGACCCTCCTCTGCAGCGGGCACCACACAGACCGACCCTCCTCTGCAGCGGGCACTGCGCAGACGCACCCTCCTCTGCAGCAGGCACCACAGCTGACCAACGGCATGCCAGGGCACGTGAACGTGGGCGAGCTGCTGCAGGGTGCCGCCAGGAGCTCTTGGGAGAGGAGCTGGTCTGGACCTCGCAGGGCCTGCCGAGCCGCTGGTGTCACAGGAACCTGAGCGCTCTGCAGCTGACCAAGGACACTGTATGGAGGCCAAGGGCCCCAGCAGACCCTGGGCATGGCCTGCCCTGGAATGTGGCGGTGGCGGTGCCAACTGCCTGGGGCACCACAGCCGGGAACTGGGGAGGGAGTGGAGTCAGCACCTGGACAGCAACAGCCCATGAGTGCCACGGTGAGTCACAGCACCGGACAGCAAGAGCCCGTGAGTGCCGCGGTGAGTCACAGCACCCGGACAGCAAGAGCCCGTGAGTGCTGTGGTGAGTCACAGCACCCGGACAGTAAGAGCCCGTGAGTGCAGCGGTGAGTCACAGTACCGGACAGTCAGAGCCCGTGAGTGCCGCGGTGAGTCACAGCACCCGGACAGCAAGAGCCCGTGAGTGCCGCGTGAGTCGCAGCACCCGGACAGTCAGGAGCCTGGGAGTGCGGCGGTGAGTCACAGCACCCGGACAGCAGAGCCCGTGAGTGCCGGGTGATCGCAGCACCGGACATCAGAGCCCGTGAGTGCCGTGGTAGTCAAGACCGGACAGTCAAGCGTAAGCGTCGCAGCACCGGAGTCAGAGCCCGTGAGCCGTGTCACAGTACCCGCAGAGCCCGGAGTGCCGCGGAGTCACAGCACCCGACAGTCACCCGCAGAGCCTGTGAGTGCCGTGTAGTCACAGCACCCAACAGCCAACCCGTGAGCCGTGGTGAGTCAGCACCGACATCAAGCCCGTGAGTGCTCGTGAGTACAGCACGACAGCAAACCCGTGAGTGCGTGAGTCGCACACCGGACAGTAAGCCCGTGAGTCACGGTGAGTCACGGCACCAGACAGCAGAGCCCGTGAGTGCGCGGTGAGTCACAGCACCGGAGCAAAGCCCGCGGTGAGTCGCAGCACCCGACATCAACCCGTGAGTGCCGTGTGAGTCCAGCACCCGGACATCAGAGCCCGTGGCGCCGTGTGAGTCACAGCACCCGGACAGTCAGAGCCCGTGGCGCCGTGTGAGTCACAGCACCCGAGACATCAGAGCCCGTGAGTGCCGTGTGAGTCACAGCACCCGGACAGCCAGAGCCCGTGAATGCCGTGGTGAGTCACAGCACCGGACAGTCAGAGCCCGTGAGTGCCGTGGTGAGTCACAGCACCGGACAGTCAGAGCCCGTGAGTGCTGTGGTGAGTCACAGCACCCGGACACCAGAGCCCGTGAGTGCTGCGGTGAGTCACAGCACCCGGACACCAGAGCCTGTGGTGCGTGGTGAGTCACAGCACCGGACAGCCAGAGCCTGTGGCGCCCGCGGTGAGTCACAGCACCCGGACAGCCAGAGCCTGTGAATGCAGCGGTGAGTCACAGCACCCGGACAGCCGAGCCCGTGAGCACCATGGTGAGTCACAGCACCCGGACAACAGAGCCTGTGGCGCCGTGGTGAGTCACAGCACCGGACAGTCAGAGCCCGTGAGTGCTGTGGTGAGTCACAGCACCCGGACAGCCAGAGCCTGTGAGTGCCGTGGTGAGTCACAGCACCCAGACAGTCAGAGCCCGTGAGTGCCGCGGTGAGTCACAGCACCGGACAGTCAGAGCCCGTGAGTGCCGTGGTGAGTCACAGCACCCAGACAGTCAGAGCCCGTGAGTGCCGTGGTGAGTCACAGCACCCGGACAGTCAGAGCCCGTGAGCGCCGTGGTGAGTCACAGCACCCGGACAGTCAGAGCCCGTGAGTGCCGTGTGAGTCACAGCACCCGGACAGTCAGAGCCCGTGAGTGCCGTGGTGAGTCATAGCCCCGGACAGTCAGAGCCCATGAGTGCCGTGGTGAGTCACAGCACCCAGACAGTCAGAGCCCGTGAGTGCCGTGGTGAGTCACAGCACCCGGACAGTCAGAGCCCGTGGCGCCGTGGTGAGTCACAGCACCGGACAGTCAGAGCCCGTGAGTCCGTGTGAGTCACAGCACCGGACATCAGAGCCCGTAGAGCCGCGGTGAGTCACTGCACCCAGACAGAGCCTGTGAGTGCGCGGTGAGTCACAGCACCCAGACAGTCAGAGCCCGTGAGTGCGCGGTGAGTCACAGCACCGGACAGTCAGAGCCTGTGGCGCCGTGGTGAGTCACAGCACCCGGACAGTCAGAGCCCGTGAGCACCGTGGTGAGTCACAGCACCGGACAGTCAGAGCCCGTGAGTGCCGTGGTGAGTCACAGCACCGGCATCAGAGCCCGTGCGCCGTGCTGAGTCACAGCACCGGACATCAGAGCCTGTGAGCGCGGTGAGTCACAGCACGGAGAGTCAGAGCCCGTGAGTGCCGTGGTGAGTCACAGCACCCGGACAGCCAGAGCCCGTGAGTGCCGCGGTGAGTCACAGCACCCGGACAGTCAGAGCCTGTGAGTGCAGCGGTGAGTCACAGCACCCGGACAGCCAGAGCCCGTGAGTGCTGCGGTGAGTCACAGCACCGGACAGTCAGAGCCTGTGAGTGCCGTGGTGAGTCACAGCACCGGACAGCCAGAGCCCATGAGCACCGTGGTGAGTCACAGCACCGGACAGTCAGAGCCTGTGGCGCCGGTAGTCGCAGCACCGGACAGTCAGAGCCCGTGGCGCGGGTGAGCACAGCACCCGCAGTCAGAGCCTGGAGCGCCGGGTGAGTCACAGCACCAGAGAGTCAGAGCCCGTGAGTGCCGTGGTGAGTCACAGCACCCGGACAGCCAGAGCCTTGAGTCGCGGTGAGTCACAGCACCGGACAGTCAGAGCCTGTGAGTGCTGCGGTGAGTCACAGCACCGGACAGTCAGAGCCATGAGTGCCGTGGTGAGTCACAGCACCCGACAGTCGAGCCCGTGAGGCCGTGGTGAGTCCCAGCACCCGGACAGTCAGAGCCCGTGAGTGCCGCGGTGAGTCACAGCACCGGAGAGTCAGAGCCCGTGAGTGCCGTGGTGAGTCACAGCACCCAGACAGTCAGAGCCCGTGAGTGCCGCGGTGAGTCACAGCACCCCGGAGTCAGAGCCCGTGAGTGCTGCGGTGAGTCACAGCACCCGGACAGTCAGAGCCCGTGAGCACCGCGGTGAGTCACAGCACCCGGACAGTCAGAGCCTGTGAGTGCGCGGTGAGTCACAGCACCCGGACAGTCAGAGCCCGTGAGTGCCGCGGTGAGTTACAGCACCCGGACAGTCAGAGCCCGTGAGTGCAGCGGTGAGTCATAGCACCCGGACAGCCAGAGCCCGTGAGTGCCGCGGTGAGTCACAGCACCAGACAGAGCCCGTGAGTGCCGGGTGAGTCCCAGCACCGGACAGCCAGAGCGCATGAGCACCGTGGTGAGTTGCAGCAGGCTGCCATCAGGCCTGTTCCCGGGCCCGGGTGTTACTCAGCTGATCCGCGCTTTGCCATCACGTTACAGATGACACAGTCCTATCGTTCAGAGCAGCGTGCTGTGCTGAGGTTGCAGGACTCAAAAGGCACGTGGACACTAAGGGGAGAGCAGCCGTGGGCAAGCGAGCAGCGGTGCCCGTCTCTGTGCAAGTGTGCAGCAGAGCCTGACCCGCCTTCCTCGGAACGCCCCTCAGCTGCTGGGGCTCCGCCCACAGTGCAAGGTGGACTGTCCATACTGATGTGACGCACGTCGCGCGAGCTCCCTGGCGGGCACCCCACCCCAGGGTGACTCAGGAAGGCGCACGTCTGCCTCTCATGGCTTATTCCACGCCCTGAGGAGGCAGCTGGGAGGAACCAGTCTGGCTCGTACGCTGCCTGGCATTCCATGCGGCTCGAATCGGTGACCCACCCCCAAGGGCGGGGGGCGTCTCAGGGCAGCGGGGGGGGGGTGCTGGAGTCCGTGTGCCTTAGCAGCTCTCACGGTCTGTGAGCCGGGAGGAAGTGCCAGTAGCTCTGACACTCGCAACACTGTCTTCCCAATGAGGCCCAGTGGTTTGCAACACTTGCTCCATGCGCTGAGGCTGTAGGGAAAGGTCGGTGAGGGCAGTGCCAGGCTCCACAAGGTCTGACGTCGGGGCAGTGCCCTGGCTCTCTGCCCCTCACTGAGCACTCCCCAACTCCTGACTACTGGGACCTCAGTCCTGCCCACATGGCCACTCGGCAGGTCCCCGCTCACCTCTGCACTGCCCACATGGCCACTCGGCAGGTCCTCGCTCACCTCTGAACTGCCCACAGGGCGACTTGGTCCCTGTCAGTCCGGCAGCTGGGCCCAGGGCGGGAGCGGAGGCCATCGAGGCCAGCAGACAGGACTGAGCCCTGCGGCAGATGCACAGGAGAGGCCCTGGGGTGGCCACATAGGATGTCACACCAGCTCCATGGGACGTGTGGCCCCAGGGCACGGTGCAGGGAGCAGACCGGATGGGGGCTGGTGCAGGACACGCTGCCCAGAGCCCCGCATCCTGCCTGGGGTCACCTCCTGCAGGCCGCCTTGTAGGCAGGGGCAGGAAACAGTTTGGATCCGTGACTCGCTGTGGCAGAATATCTCACCACGGATTCTATGTTAGCTGGTGTAAATATTTTTCTCATGCTACCACAGTCATCGTGGGACTAGACAGATCTCAGCAGTAATTTTACCAGGCTCTGTTGGATCTCTAAGTACAATCTAGTTATAATTAGACCAGAGAGAAATGCTGTTTGCCTCCAAGCAAGCAAGCCAGGCTCTCTAATAAGTCTAAAGGCCAATATCCAAAACAACTATGAAGTAAAGACGAGGACCTTGTGAAGGCTGGAGAAATATACACCTGGCTGTAGAATATCCATGGCACAGATACATGCCCTGCCTCCACTCTGCATAGGGTCTGCAGGAAACCGCAAGGGCGGACCTTGGCTGGGGCAATATTAACATCTCAGTGGGACTAGGTGAGGTCCTGGGAGAAGCAATCCTGAGGGGATTGACCATAACTGCTGTCCGTTGATGTGGGCTGGTCAGGGCTGGAAAGATATAAAAGCAGTGGCCCTCCCTCTCTACTCTCTCTTCCTCTTCGCTCTCTGCCTCTGCTTTCTTTCTCTCCGTTCTCTTCCCTGTTGGACCTTAGCACGTGGTAGTGGCCAGCTTGGCCTGGGATTCTACACCTGCACGCGGCCAGGGCCCCTAGGAACCTAAAGACGGGTTTTCCTGTTACTGGACTGTGTACCAGAGCAAGTGTGAGTAACGCCTTTGGAAACTGCTGGATTCCTGAGTCTTTCCTGTCTGCCGGCCACTGGTCCCCTGGGAAAAAAAGGGGATCCCTGCCTGCGCCTGGATTTTGTCGGGGAACCCAGCCGTTCTCCAACAGGGGAGGCCCCCCTTGCCCGCCCACTCCCCACCAGGCCAGTGGCCACAGGGCCACTTTAATGCGTCATGTCCCGCGTCTGCTGGCCCTGCAGACAACCTCATCAGCTCAGAGAGTGGAGAGTAGCTACAGGCTGTGAGTCACATGTATGTGTGTGCGCAAGCGTGTTGAGATGGGAGGCACGTCTCCCCTGACAGAGACCCACAGAGCCCTGCGGGCGCGAGGGATGGCGTGTGACAGCGAGACACACACGTGTCACACACACGCAGATGCACCAGGAGAGCCGACGGCAGCAAGTGACAGAGCAACTGGGGCGGCTTTGGGAGATGCTCCTGTCAGGGGGCACCGAGGGACCCCAGGTCTAACATGCTTCCCTCCCCCGCTCTCAGACAAGGACTGAACCTTGCCCAAATTCTCATCTAGGAGTCGGCCTGGCCCACGTGCCGACCAGCTCCCCACGGCTGAGGGCAGGGTGTGTGAAAGGCAACTTGCCACCTTCAGACTCTGGCGTGTGGACGAACGTGCACCCGGAGATGGGCAGGCTCTGTGGCTGCCGGGCAGATAAACGCTTACGGATGCTCTTCTGTAAGAAACTTGCTCAGCATGCTGTGACGCCAATGTGAACCTTTAAGCCTATTCACTGTATAATCTCGTCCTTCCCCTGCCCGGGCTGGCCGCTGCGGCCAGATGCGCGTGTCTAGGCTGGACGACTGAGCCAGCATGCCGGCATAATAAAGCCCCCTTGGTTTTGTCACACCCCTGCGCCTGCGCTCGTCTTCCCTGAGGGCCCAGCGAGAAAGCGATCCCTGACATTTCCTGACAGCCCAGGCGCTCCGGACACAGGAGCTGAGCTGCAGGCCCAGGGGCGAAGGGTGTCTGTGGGGGCTCGGCTGGGAGTGTCGGGGCAGCGCCGGGGCCTGGGGCCCTCTCTGGAGCGCCCAGGAAGCAGCGTGCACTGACCTCGTCAGGGCTGGAGGCCTGGTAGGTGCGGTTCTCGTCGCTGAAGTCCTGGTCTGCCTCGGTGAACTCCGTCTCCGTGGTCACCCTGGCTCGAGCCTCGCACACAGGGGTGACGTTGTGGCACAGGGCGATCGCCTTCACCGCCTCATGCACGCGCGCTGCTGACGCTCTTCCTCATCTTAGGGGCTGTGGCCTGGGCCTCGTCGAGGGGCGTCGTGCTGCTGAACTCGCAGAGGCCTGGGGCTGCGCCTGTAGGGTTGGAGGGAGCAGCTGTGGGGACGAGAGAGCGCCGGGGACGAGGGAGCCGCGGGGACGAGGAGCGGCCGCTGGGATGAGGAGCGGCCGCGGGATGAGGGAGCGGCCAGGGGGACGAGGAGCCGCCGCGGGACGAGGGAGGAGCCTGGGACGGGAGGAGCCTGGGGACGAGGGAGCGCCGGGGACGAGGGAGCGGCTGGGACGAGGGAGCGGCCGGGGACGAGGGAGTGGCCGAGGGACGAGGGCGGCCGTGGGGATGAGGGAGGAGCCTGGGGGACGAGGGAGGAGCCTGGGGACGAGGGAGCGGCCGCTGGGACGAGGGAGCGGCCGCGGACGAGGGAGCGGCGGCGAGGGAGCCGGCCGTGGGGATGAGGAGCGGCCGCAGGAGGCGAGGGAGCGGCCGTGGGGACGAGGGAGCGGCCGTGGGGATGAGGGGAGGAGCCTGGGGACGAGGGAGGAGCCTGGGGACGAGGGAGCAGCCGGGGACGAGGGAGCGCCGCGCGGGACGAGGGAGCGGCCACGGGGATGAGGGAGCGGCCGCGGGGATGAGGAGCGGCCGTGGGACGGGGAGGAGCCTGGGGATGAGGGAGGAACCCTGGGACGAGGAGCGGCCAGGGACGAGGGAGCGGCCGCGGGACGAGGAGCGCCGCGGGACGAGAGGCGCCGGGGATGAGGGAGCGGCCGCGGGATGAGGGAGCGGCCGTGGGGGAGAGAGCGGCCGGGGGATGAGGGAGCGGCGCGGGATGAGGCAGTCGGCCATCCCGCAGGCTCCGGGGACCCGCCACGCGGACAGACACAGGCACATGCTATACCTTTTCAGCTCCAGCGTCTGTCTGGGGTGAGTCCGGGGCTTGGGGCTCTTGGAACGGTGCCTGCTGTGGGCACGCTGACGTCCGGGGGCCGGGCACTCACCTGCGGGTAGGCGGGCGCCACGTGGCTCTGGATCTCGCCCATGGTGTCCGCCCGTAAGACACAGTGCCCAGATGCAGTCGCTGAACACCATTTCGTTCGGGTGAGGGTACCTGGGGCCGGAGTGACACGGCAGTCACACAGCAGCCTCCGGGCTGTGCAGACACATGTACTCACGCACCTGTGCACATAAAACACGTGTGTGCGCACACACATACATGCGAGTCACAGCCTGTAGCGACTCTCCACTCTCTGAGCTGATGCGGTTGTCTCCCTGGCAGGACGGCGCGCCCTGCAAGGACCCTGAGGCCCAAGAGGGTTCTAGTGGCCCCGTGTGGCCCCTTTCTGGTGGGGCTTGACCGGGTGACGGGGCTGAGGGAGGGCTGAGGCACTCTGGCAGTGTTGAAGGCGCAGCAGTGACTGTCCAACACCAGTACTCTGCTGTAGCGCGAACTGAAAGCAAACTACACAGACTTTAGGAAGGAGAAATATTTCACCTCTCAGCTAAACAACACGACTAGAGACACTCCTGTGGGTGTCTGCATGCGGTACTGGAGAAGAAGCCGCCGCTCGCGAGTGCGCCCCCGCCAGGCAGAGACCTGGACTTCTGCACAGCGCAAATGGTTTCAGTGACACCACCGGCTTCCAGGTGGGGTCCACCCTCACGTGGACCCCAGCCCACAGGGAGGCACAGAGGAGCCTCTCGCAGAGACGCGTTGCTCGCTGTGGACACGCATGCGGCACTGGAGGGCCCCAGGCAGGTGGGCAACGGCTCCCGCCACCACTGCCACAAGCTCAGCACATCCTACACCTCAGAAGAGGGGTGAGTCACGAGCCCACTGGCGGGCCCAGGCTGCTGCTCTGTCCTTCCAAGTTCCGTACAGTGTCTTGACCCAGGCGACGCCAGGCACAAGGTCGCTGCCACCTCACAGAAGGGGGCAGGCCAGTGTTTGCTAGGTCCACTAAGGTGACGACACACGTCAGGAGCAGCGTCGAATGACATTCGGAAAACAAGATTAACCCCTTCTAGAAAGAATCACATCTAGAAAAATCGAGTCACACTTCAAGACACTTGTCAAGAAAAATGATCACGTTTAAGTTTGCTGGAGAAACTAAATGTGAACAATACGGTCTCAGCAATGGTGACTCAGCCTCAGCTGGGACGACCTGAGGTGCAGGACACACGTGCAGAGGCGGGGCCCGAGCACAGCAGCCGGGAGGTGCCACGGGAGGGCAGCTCGGGAGTGGCTAGTGCCGTGGGTCGCGCAACGGGCGGGCTACTGCATCACACGGCAGCTGCAGCCTCCGCTGCCTTCACCGAGGGCCTGGCCCAGCTGGGGGCCATCCACAAGCAGGCCGGCCTGACCCCCACACCTCTGGCTCCTTCACTGTCAGACGCCGCAGTGGGCAGAAGAGACCCTGCACGCCGTCGCCTGTGCCCTCTTGCCCGAAGCCTTGATCAGCCGAGAACACGCTGGCTCCAGAGACAAGGGGACAGGGAGCAACTGCTTAAAGCTTGCTTGATCACTGAGGTCACACCCAGTGGCCCTCGGGTTTCTCCTGGCTCTGTGCTCAGGTATCGCTCCTGGCAGTCGTTGGGGACTGAAGCCCTTAGTGCAAGGCTGTGTCACTCTGGCCCGGCGCCAAATATTCTCATGGTGCCTGAGAGAAGTGACGTCTGCAGGGCGGCCACGGCCACGTCACTCTCAGAGGGAGAGAGGCGGGGCATGCTGGAGGCAAGCTTCACTGCTGACACCAGAGGGCCCTGCCAGGCTCGCCAGCGCCCGCATCCTCATCACCAACGCAGGAAGCGGGGTTCAAATCTGGGATGGGACAGAGCTCTGCAGGGGACCAAGGAGACGTGGGACCCCGCACACGGAGGACGGAGCGCGACCTTTACGCGCGCAGCGGCTTGAATAGACAGGCGCTAACACGCGTCCAGTAACAGGGGGCCTCCGAGCACTCGGCAGCGCCCACCATTCTTTGGCTCCACGACGTCAGAGCCACGGAAGTGGTTGACTGAAAGAAAAAATGAAGCCAATGGCCTTCACATGTGAAGGATCAAGAGGGGCCCAAGTCAGCCCTTCTCCAGGTGCGACGCTGCGAGCAGCCGCCACAACCTGAGACCACTCTGCACATTGAATTCTCTCCTGCCCTGAAAAATAACGAGGCCAACTTGAAAAGCCCTAATTCTTGTTTACTGACTGTGCAGATGTGATGTGTTATCCAAGATGGGAAGACGCAGGATTTCTCCAAGTGAGAGACAGCACGTGCGGCGAAGAACCAGGCGTCCGCACATGGGACACGGTGCTCGTAACACTGCTGTGAAAAACACCAGGCCAGGTCTGGGGGACCGAGCAGAGTGGAGAAACTGTGTGTGAGGCCCGTGTTGGCCCCAGCTGAACTCTGATACCACCACACAGGCCGAGTGCTGGGGACTCCCACCCAGGGAATGTGCTCGGACTGGGGTCTAGGCCACGTGGCCTGTTCCTCAGACGCTACTCAGGTTCGGTCTCTGCAAGCTCTGCTTCCCATACGGTCACAGGAGAAAGCCGGGGGCAGAAGACACCAGCTTCTTCCCACCATGTCCCTCACCCCGCCCTCCTCCTCAGCTTCTCCCCACACCCCCTCACCCGCCTCCTCCTTAGCTTCTCCCCAATCCCCCTCACCCGCCTCCTCCCCTCAGCTTCTCCCCAATCCCCCTCACCCGCCTCCTCCTCAGCTTCCTCCCCAATCCCTCTCCACCCGTCTCCTCCTCAGCTTCTCCCCAATCCCCCCTCACCTGTCTCCTCCTCAGCTTCTTCCCACCATGTCCCCCCACCCGCCTCCTCCTCAGCTTCTCCCCCAATCCCCCTCACCCGTCTCCCTCCTCAGCTTCTCCCCCAATCCCCCTCACCTGTCTCCTCCTCAGCTTCTTCCCACCATGTTCCTCACCCGCCTCCTCCCTCAGCTTCTCCCCACACCCCTCACCCGCCTCCTCCTCAGCTTCTTCCCACCATGTCCCTCACCCGCCTCCTCCTCAGCTTCTCCCCAATCCCCCTCACCCGTCTCCTCCCTCAGCTTCTCCCCCAATCCCCCTCACCTGTCTCCTCCTCAGCTTCTTCCCACCATGTCCCTCACCCGCCTCCTCCTCAGCTTCTCCCCAATCCCCCTCACCCGTCTCCTCCTCAGCTTCTCCCCAATCCCCCTCACCTGTCTCCTCCTCAGCTTCTTCCCACCATGTCCCTCACCCGCCTCCTCCTCAGCTTCTCCCACACTCCCCTCACCCGCCTCCTCCTCAGCTTCTCCCCCAATCCCCCTCACCCGCCTCCTCCTCAGCTTCCCCCAATCCCCTCACCCATCACCTCCTCAGCTTCTCCCCACCATGTCCCTCACCCATCTCCTCCTCAGCTTCTCCCCCAATCCCCTCACCCGCCTCCTCCTCAGCTTCTCCCCAATCCCCCTCACCCATCTCCTCCTCAGCTTCTCCCCACCCCCTCACCCGTCTCCTCCTCAGCTTCTCCCCACACCCCTCACCCGCCTCCTCCTCAGCTTCTCCCCACACCCCCCCCCTCACCCGCCTCCTCCTCAGCTTCTCCCCAATCCCCCTCACCTGTCTCCTCCTCAGCTTCCTCCCCCAATCCCCCTCACCCCGCCTCCTCCCTCAGCTCTCCCCAACCCCCTCACCCGCCTCCTCCTCAGCTTCTCCCCCCACCCCCTCACCCGTCTCCCCCCCTCAGCTTCTCCCCCACATCCCCCCCTCACCCGCCTCCTCCTCAGCTTCTCCCCACCATGTCCCTCACCCATCTCCTCCTCAGCTTCTCCCCAATCCCCCTCACCCGCCTCCTCCTCAGCTTCTCCCCCACCATGTCCCTCACCCGCCTCCTCCTCAGCTTCTCCCCAATCCCCCCACCCGCCTCCTCAGCTTCTCCCCACACCCCTCACCCATCTCCTCCTCAGCTTCTCCCCAATCCCCCCTCACCCATCTCCTCCTCAGCTTCTCCCCAATCCCCCTCACCCGTCTCCTCCTCAGCTTCTCCCCAATCCCCCTCACCCGCCTCCTCCTCAGCTTCTCCCCAATCCCCCCTCACCCGTCTCCTCCTCAGCTTCTCCCCCCACCCCCTCACCCATCTCCTCCTCAGCTTCTCCCCACCATGTCCCTCACCGCCTCCTCCTCAGCTTCTCCCCACACCCCTCACCTGCCTCCTCCTCAGCTTCTCCCCAATCCCCCTCACCCGCCTCCTCCTCAGCTTCTCCCCCAATCCCCCTCACCCATCACCTCCTCAGCTTCTCCCCAATCCCCCTCACCCATCACCTCCTCAGCTTCTCCCCACCATGTCCCTCACCCATCTCCTTCCTCAGTGTCTTCCTCTGTCCCAACTCAGTTTCCTTCCTGTGACCCCTGACTCACTGGCTGCCTCGGCCCTGGGTGGACCAGTCTAGAGCATCGAGAGTGGACACTTGGTGTGAGAGGCTTTCTCAGGAGATGGGCCCTTCTAGCACATGAGGGGCCCATGTCCGCTCCAGGGCACTGCACAGGAATGAGGCCAGTGTGCTGGGAGGGACTGTCCATGGTCAGGTTCTCAGTTGTGGACACCCTGCTGCTCTGTGTCCCTTCCTGCTCTGCAGGTGGCCTCCCCCCAAGCCAGACCCCCGCCATGCCCAGGGACTGTGGCGCTCCCTGCCATGGGGGAGCCTGTCCCAGGAAGCGGACCGGGGGCCGTGTCTGAGTAACACTTGCCCTGAGGGAACTCCCAGAAACGCTGTGTGAGTGTGTGCTTTCAGTCACGGCGTGCTCGACTCCAGGTAAAAATGCTTCCACAAAGGAATTCATGTACTGCTTGCAACAGGCCACACCCTGAGCTAAGTCTAACATGTATCAGTTCTCTGCAGCATCGTTCCTGACACAATGGCTCTGTCAGATGCCGCCCCTGCCGACTGAGGGCTCGTGGCCCGTCCAGCAGCGTCACGGCGGCGAGTGTTGCTGGTCAGCGGCGACGCCCCGCATCCTGGCGGCTAACAGATGTCTCCTCTTGCCGAATGAACTGCTTCACGCTTCATGCACTGGTGGCCGCAGACGTGTCACTATAGCAACATCATTAATCTCAGATCTCACCGGAAACGTGCTCTCCAATCAGCCCTAATTATGCCGCTCTGCTTTCCTGTCCACGAGGGAGGCAGCTCTAAGCAATTACGGGGTCCTTCATTTCCTACTCGGCTGTGGCAAGCGAGAGGCACCGTGAGGGGCACTTTCTGTCCAACGGCTTCTTGATGAGCCGAGCCCGACGGCAGCCTGGCAGGCCCGTGTCCAGTCACGGCAGTGCCGCCGTGCTTCAGTCACCTCGCAGACCCGGCCCCTCTGAAGAGGCCCCCAAGAGTTAGTCTCTGCACCCGTCCACAGCCAGACCCTCCTAGGCATGGGGAGGCCGTTGAAGCCTGCCACCACTGTGGGCTGACATCCAGAAGGGCACAGACTGGACCCGACTCGCGATGCAGGGCCAGCGGCCTTCCCGGGACTGAGGTGGAGCAGTGGCGAGGCTGTGGGTACCCAAGGCGCCACCATGCCTGGGGAGGCGCTCCAGGAGCTGAGGACCGCAGCCTTGACGCCTCTTGAGAATCTTGACACAGGATTCGCAGAAGCTCGGCCATGACGGGGATCTGCCCTTCCCGCCCCCACCTGGGCAGGCAACATGACCTTCGGGGAAGGAGGGCGCACAGGTACCCAGGGCATTCCCAACAGAGCCGACCTGGGGAGCTGCCAGGAGCCCCTGCACACAGGGCCACTGAGGAAGTTCTAGAACAATCCACACCAAGACTACAGCACACAATTCACTGCACAGCTACGAAGGCGGCATTTCTTCCAGGGACAGAACTTCCTGCTCGGCCGCGGTCACCCGGCTGTGCGTGGGGCTTCGGCTCTGTGCTGGGCATGGGGCGGGGCCCCGCGTGTATGTCATCAGCAGAAGCTCTCTGGGCCTGAAAGGCTTCGCTTTGGTTTGGTTTTGTGGTTTAACATGTACGAAACAATGAACATCATAGACCATATCCGCAAAAAGAGAAAATGATATATCGGTAAACATTGAAAAAAAAAACCTGACAAGATTCAGTACCTACTTACGATAGAAACCCAGAATTACATATAGAGTCCTCACAAAGCCAACCCCCAAAACATCAAAAATGGGGGAGAGGAAGCGAGCAGAGACTTCTGAGGGAAGACAGGAGGACGGTCAGCAGGCACCTGCCAAAGTGCTCAGCAGCTCTTGGCACTGGGGAAACCAAGGCAGGAAAATGACGCGTCATCTCACCAGCAGCGACAACACGGCGCCGAAGCAGCAGGAACAACCTGTGTGTGTGCGTCGTGTGTGTGCTGTGTGTGTGTTGTGAAAAAGGAATTCTCATCCACTGCTGCCGGGTTTAACCCTGGGAAACCAGTACGGAGAATCCTCAGTAAGCTTAAAACCCAGCGGCGGGAGTGACGAGTGGGGGCGGGGGGGCGTTTGTCTTCATGCGGCCGACCCAGGTTAATCCCGGCATCCCATATGGTATCCCAAGCAACGCCAGGAGTAATTCCTGAGTGCAGGGTCAGGAGGAACCCCTGAGCATCGCCGGGTGTGACCCCACCCCCAGGAAAAAAAAGAAAGCTTAGAACTGAAGTGCAATCTCACGTACGGGCACAGACAGCAGGACTTAAAAACACTATTCCGAAGGCCGCACGCACAGTATTCTGCACTGCTGCACTTAGTAGGTTGGCCACCCGACGGCATCAGCTTATGGCTGCCACACGGTGTCCGACAGCTGATGAATTAGGCAGATGATGTGGTCGAGCTGCAGAACAGAGCGTGCGCGCAACTGCGAGGCATCTCGGTGAGAATGCCAGCAGACAGACAGACAGACAGACAGGATGAGCGACTTCTCTGTGCTAGACAGTGACTGGACGAGGAAACGTAGTGTGGCACAGTGAGGATGTCCAGCTCACCTTTGACCTCAGAGCTTCGGGAGAAGAAGGAGCAGGAAAGCAATCCAGAGGGGAGGCGGGGGGCCCGGTGGCGCGATCTTGGAGGTGGGGCTGGCAGAGCTCTACTGCCAAGGCACAGCTCCGCACTGCCGCCATCTAAGCTTACCACCGAACTCTTCAATGGCCCTGTCCAGTGGCAGGTGGCGATGATGGAATATGGGGACACTGGTGGAGGGCAAGTTAACACTGGCGACTGGACTGATGTTGAAATACCAAAATCAACCATCAGTAACTCTGCAAGTAACAGTTCTTTGAACCCCGAGTGAAGTGGGAACAGAGGGAAGACACAGGCACAAGATGCAGCTACCTTCACTGGACTTGACGCTGCAGCGCCTCTGTGGTCCGGAACAGCACAAGGCACACATTCTGAGTCCACTCGATGCTGGCCTCGGAGTCTTACCCAGGGCAATTAGGCAAAAGAAATTCGGACTGGAACAAAGAAGCAGAACTACAGTACGTGGCAGGACACAGCCCTTTCTCTCCTAGCATGTCTGCTGCATTCCACACCCAATGAACAAATTACAGGAAAGGGAAAGTAAGAAAACCATTTCTGGTTTCATAAAAAAAAGATAGGGGTCAGAGCAATAGCCCAGCGGGTAGGGCGTTTGCCTTGCAAGCGGTCGGCCTGTGCCGGCCCGGGTTCAATCCCGGCACCCCATATGGTCCCCGAGCACCACCAGGGAGTAATTCCTGAGTGCAGAGCCAGGAGTAACCCCTGAGCATCGCCGGGTGTGACCCGAAAAGCAAAAAAAAAAAAAAAAGAAGAAAAAAGAAAAAGATAAAAAACACTTAAAATGAAGTTAAAGGATGAAAATTAAATATAGCTGAATCAGACAGAAGGACGTGAGGAGCAGAGACCGATACTGTGACATTCTCGCATCATCTACGGCAATTCACAGAGGGAACACTAGCCCGGTCGAAACACACACTTGAATGTGGAACCACCAAGGACCCTGAATGGCCAAAGCCATGTTCAAAGAACAGAAGATGGGCCGGAGCGATAGCCCAGCGGGTAGGGCGTTTGCCTTGCACGCGGCCAGCCCATGCCGTCCCGGGTTCGATCCTCGGCATCCCATATGGTCCCCGAGCACCGCCAGGAGTAATTCCTGAGTGCAGAGCCAGGAGGAACCCCTGAGCATCGCCGGGTGTGACCCAAAAAGGAAAAAAAGAACAGGAGAATGAATGGGAGCACTAAGTTCTCTGGCTCCAAAGCGTTACAAAGCTAAGCAGCTCAAACAGTGGCCAGGCACAGAGCTGGCCAAGCTGACGTGGGAGACCAGCCCAGGGCGTGGACAGAGACTCACTGGCGACAGGCAGACGCCCTGCTCTGCCGCTGCACTCTGCTCACTGGCTACGCCCGGCCACACATTTGATAGTCCACAAAAAAAAAGGTGATTTTCCAACCTGGATTTCTTCCACTAACGGTGTTGGAAAAACTACACAGCCGCTGGCTAACCCCATTCACCAGCGCGTGAGAACGTGTCACACCCGCACGGCAGCACTATGAGCACCCGGAGAGAGAGGGGAGCGCAGTCCTGGAACTCAACCCTCCCGGCAATGCCAGAGACAGCGGGACTTCAGGGAGACCCAGAGCTGCTGGGCGGTGAGACCACGCAGGAAAGGGGGCAGTCTCCCACCCTGGACCAACTGGTCACTGCGGATCACCATCCTCAGACATCACTGGCTCAGCCACTGTGGTCATTTTATATTGCTGCTCATTCTTCTGCCGACCTATTCTTTTTGGGGTTCGGGGGTCAAGAATGGAGCAACAGAACATACATTCCGCTTCTCTGAATAGTTTGCCTGAGTTACAGCGAGAACGCCTCGAAAGAAAGGCAGAAGTACCAATACAGTTGCTGACGGGTGTTGGAAGCTTTGTTTTGGAGGCTACACCTGGAGGGCCTTGGAGGACCGACGCGTGCAGAGCAACGAACCCCGGCCGGCTGCATGTGAGGCAAATGCCGGCAGCGATACCGTCTCTCCAGCCGCTGATGATCCGTGAGTCATCCCCTTTCCTGGCTGGTATCACCAAGAACCGCAAGTGACGGGGGGAAGCGCCTCTGGGGCCCTCCTCTCCTCCTCACCCCATCTGCTTTCCAGCTCCGGCTGTAGCGTCTTGAGCACGTTCTTCCGTTTCCTACAACGTTCTTATCTTTTAGCCTTTTCTCCTCAGATTAGGTCAGGAACACCCTTTTCGGGAATGGCTGGAACTAGGCTTCTGGCCTAGAATAGGGACCATCTCTGGAAATCCGACACATAGCTGGGGGAAACACAGTCTCTGATAGCTGGTGAGGAACCTGTACCTGTCCACGACGACACTGACGCATCTGGGGGCTGGACGGCTTATCCGCATACGTGAGGCCCTGGCTTCAGCCCCTGCACCGGGCCCCAGCTACCCCCAGCCCCGATTAAAAGCAAAACTTGACAACCGTGCTGGTCAAAACATCTTCAGGTAGACAATTGTCCTTGGACTCAGGCCGGACTGTGTCAGCCAGAAGGGGAGAAGAACTGGGTCCTGGGGCTCAGGCTTGGTCTGCCTGTGAGCTGGAACGGCAGAGGAACAGCCCCTCAGATTCCTGGTCTGTCTGTGTGGGGGCTGGGGAGTGCAGAACAGTGGCCTCGGCGCACCAGCAGACCAGCTGTTCTTGCCTCGTAGGTCCGTGAAGGGAGGCCGACCGTAACCCTCGAAGTCACTCATACATCTCGGTATCAGGTGTGAGCGGACTCTGCCTGTGAACTCAGAAGCGCACAGGGGCCGGGCGTCGGGGAACACTGATGCCTCACACTCAGGGCCCTCTGTCCCCGCACGCCACTCCTCAGGGAGAGTTTGACCGTTTCCCTCCTGTCCTTTATTCTCCGCGTGTGTAGGGGCCTGCTTTTCAGATATACTCTGCTGAGGGGGTCTTTACATGCAAGGGAGCTACGCTGACATTTAATCTGTAAACCTGACACTTCACTGATTTACTAGTTTGCAGCTCATTTCCTAGGTTGACTGTTTTATTTTAGCTCCAAAAATCTTTGTTTTTCGGGCCGCCTCCAACGGCACTGAGGGCTCACTCCAGGGAGTGCTGAGATGTGAGCAGGGCTCGGCTGCCCACAGGACGGGTGACCTCCCTACTAGCGTCTCTCTGAAAGAGATGAGACAAGAGACCTCCCTACTAGTGTCTCTCTGAAAGAGATGAGACAAGAGACCTCCCCTACTAGCGTCTCTCTGAAAGAGATGAGACAACTCCGGGGGAGGGGGACAAAAAAAAAAAGAGATGAGACAAGAGACCTCCCTACTAGCGTCTCTCTGAAAGAGATGAGACAAGAGACCTCCCTACTAGCGTCTCTCTGAAAGAGATGAGACAAGAGACCTCCCTACTAGCGTCTCTCTGAAAATCAGGCGTCGTGTTTTCTTTACGATTTATGCATGCTTTCATTTAGAGTTCACTAGACTTATTAAGACTCTTATACACTGAATGAATAAATCAAGAAGAGATGCCAACTTCCATAAACAGTTTGAATTTAGTTTCCCTTTGATTATGTCATGGATTGACAAAAATTATTTGACTAAAAGAGGGGAAATATGAAATTTAAAAATCAAATTTAGGACCAGGAACATCGGCTGGGGCGCTACGGTACAGGGAGTGACAGTTAATACCAGACCCACGGATCTTGCTAAGGGATCACTTCACAACAAACGGCTTTGCTCTTCACAAGTGGCACTCAGGGCAGTTACGTAAAACAAAAGGGCAATTATGAGGGGGCAGAAAATCCAAAACAAAGAACTATGTTACTTATGTAAGAATGTAACATTTCACTGCTTTCTGGTGATACTGACTATGGTTTTCAGGAAGAGTGTGGGACACTGTAAATATGATTCCAGGCTAACACACACCAGCACACAGATATGCACCACGGATGCGATTTAGTTTCTTACACATGTAAACATGAGTGAACATACAGGGTGGTATTAGCCTCCCATGTCAATACATGTGGAAACGCAGATGCTACTCACAATTAAACATGTATGAGGTACCTATGTACATGTGTATCACGCATGTAAACACAAATGCACACATACGCAGCAGTCTCAAACACATTCGCCGATGCTGCTTATTCTGAGACATGCACACACAAACGTCCACGGAGGTCACCCAGCCTCCAACGTGGACAACCGCGGACACAGACTCCCCAGGTGCTGAGTCTCACACTCACTCACACACCTCCACACGCCCCAGACGCCGTGTGGCCCGGCAGGGCACAGGCGGAGCAGTACCTGTCTTGTCAGTCAGCAAGTACACCAGGCGCCCCAGCTCCTCGGGGATGGTGCTGGCCCGGACAACCGTGCGGGGATGTTCTGGTCTCTCATGATCATCCAGCCATAGGCCGCTTTGCCCATGTCCAAATTCACACGCAGGCTGCAGAGACAACGCAGAGGTGGTCAGTGAGAGTCTGACCAAGGCGGCTGCTGCGCCCGATCAGCGCATGTCCCTACTGCTCTGCACCCAGCGGATCGCGGGCGTCCAGCGTCACAAGCAGGCAGCGAGCTCAGGGCTCCTGCAGCAGGCTCCCAGCCAGCGTCTGCCACAGCGCCCTGCTCCTGCTGGTTGTGGGAGATTCTTCTGCTCCTCGGCACAACCACCGCGGGCCGTGCATTCTGCACAGCGGCGCGTGCAGGCAGGAGACGTGGTGTGAGGGGGAGAGAGCAAGTCTCACCGGGAGCCATACCAGGAACGCGCCTCGAAATTCCCCAATTCACAACAGGCCCTCACCGTCCTGCATCCCGGACACGCCACCAGGCACCACCAACACGAATGATGCCCCCAGGAGGCAGCCGGGCAGAGCACAGGCAGGGAAAGCCGCGCCCTGCAGCGGACAGACGCCCTGCAGTGGACAGACGCCCGGCAGTGGACAGACGCCCGGCAGTGGACAGACACCCGGCAGTGGACAGACGCCCGGCAGTGGACAGAGGCCCGGCAGTGGACAGACACCCGGCAGTGGACAGATGTCCGGCAGTGGACAGACGCCCGGCAGTGGACAGACGCCCGGCAGTGGACAGACGCCCGGCAGTGGACAGGCGCCTGGCAGTGGACAGACACCCGGCAGTGGACAGATGTCCAGCAGTGGACAGACGCCCGGCAGAGGACAGACGCCCGGCAGCCCTTCCATTCCATGTCACCTGCCCAGTTCCCCTCAGCGACCTGTGCTGGTCACTCGAATAACAGTGGCCGTAGCATTCGCTGACTCGGGGGACAGCTGGGTCCATCGACGCGCACATGCCTGAAGGTCCTACGTAAACTGTCCCAGCGAGGTCCGGGAGTGCCTGAGGGCCAGGAGGGACTCGCCGCCTGAGGGCGTCGGAGTCAGTCCCAGGGAGGGCACGTGGAGGCGAGGGCCGGGCAGTGCCAGGGGGTCTGGGAGTGAGGACACGCCCAGGCCGCCTCCCCCAACAGAACACAGCCGCCCGCCTTGGCTCTGCCGGGCTCTGCCGCAGGAGCCGTAAGGGAGCAGCAGAGTCAGGACTTGGGGTCCTGAGTCACAGTCCCAGAACAGACCCTCATAGTTCCCCCCCCGCCCCTCCGGGCCCCCTTGGACCCTCACAGTTCCCCGTCAGACCCTTGCAGCTCCTCTAGGACCCTCGCAGTCCCCCAGCACTGGACCCTGTTCCAGGCACCCTCACAGCACTCAGGAGAGGCATCAGCAGCCCCTTGGTGTGGCCAGTCCAAGTGGGCGCGAGCTTTCAGCAGAGGCCCCTTCTGTGTGCGGGGACCGCAGGACCAGCACGGCTGGGGCCAGGCAGCGTGCGGACGAGAACGGGAGGCACCCAGCACCCACCGCTCTCCTCCTCCGCTGCATGATCCCAACTCTGAGACCTGAAGAGCCTGTCTGGGTTCCGGCTTTCTGTGAGCCCAGGACTTACTTCCTCACTCACACAGAAGGTTTGTCCTTGTGATGATAGAGCCGTGGCCATGCTGGGAATAACAGCCATTAAAAATCAGCTGACCACGAACTCCTTCTTGATCAATCTCAAGGTGGATGATCATTTTGGAAACCTGATTATTACTAAAAGACTGTTTTACTTGATATCGAATGACAAATATGCTAGCTGCTATGTGTAATCAAGAAAACTTTTACATGACAACATTCACACAGAGCTCCAAAGAGCTAGAAATGAAACCAATAATAAAGAGAACTCTCTGCTGCGCCATGTTTTATCACGTAGTATCTCCCAGGAGCTCAGCCCCTCTGAGTCAGGGACAGCACCGAGAAAGGGATTTCTCGGCCATGAGAATGAAACTCGCCCCTTCCCAGTACCATTTTTACAGAGTGGCCTGCGTGTGCACTGGCTCCTCCCTCACGTGTGAGAACAGGCCCCGTGGCCTGCGTGTGCACTGGCTCCTCACTCACGCTGAGAAAACAGGCCCCGTGGCCTGCGTGTGCACTGGCTCCTCCCTCACGTGTGAGAACAGGCCCCGTGGCCTGCGTGTGCACTGGCTCCTCCCTCACGTGTGAAAACAGGCCCCGTGGCCTGCGTGTGCACTGGCTCCTCCCTCACGTGTGAGAAAACAGGCCCCGTGGCCTGCGTGTGCACTGGCTCCTCCCTCACGTGTGAGAACAGGCCCCGTGGCCTGCGTGTGCACTGGCTCCTCCCTCACGTGGGAGAAAACAGGCCCCGTGGGCCTGCGTGTGCACTGGCTCCTCCCTCACGTGTGAGAAAAACAGGCCCCGTGGCCTGCGTGTGCACTGGCTCCTCCCTCACGCTGTGAGAAAACAGGCCCCGTGGCCTGCGTGTACACTGGCTCCTCCCTCACGTGTGAAAGGAGGCCCCCGTGGCCTGCGTGTGCACTGGCTCCTCCCTCACGTGGGAGAAAACAGGCCCCGTGGCCTGCGGTGCACTGGCTCCTCCCCTCACGTGTGAGAACAGGCCCCGTGGCTCTGCGTGTGCACTGGCTCCTCCCTCACATGTGAGAACAGGCCCCGTGGCCTGTGTGTGCACTGGCTCCCTCCCCTCACGTGTGAGAAAACAGGCCCCGTGGCCTGCGCGGTGCACTGGCTCCTCACTCACGTGTGAGAAAACAGGCCCCGTGGCCTGCGTGTGCACTGGCTCCTCCCTCACGTGAGAAAACAGGCCCCGTGGCCTGCGTGTGCACTGGCTCCTCCCTCACGTGTGAGAAAACAGGCCCCGTGGCCTGCGTGGTGCACTGGCTCCTCCCTCACGTGAGAAAACAGGCCCCGTGGCCTGCGTGGTGCACTGGTTCCTCCCTCACGCAGAAGAAAACAGGCCCCGTGGCCTGCGTGTGCACTGGTTCCTCCCCTCACATGTGAGAAAACAGGCCCCGTGGCCTGCGTGGTGCACTGGCTCCTCCCTCACGTGTGAGAAAACAGGCCCCGTGGCTCGGCGGTGCGCTGGTTCCTCCCTCACGTGAGAAAACAGGCCCCGTGGCCTGCGTGTGCACTGGCTCCTCCCCTCACGCGTGAGAAAACAGGCCCCGTGGCCTGCGCGGTGCACTGTCTCCTCCCTCACGTGTGAGAAAACAGGCCCCGTGGCGCCTGCGTGTGCACTGGCTCCTCCCTCACGTGTGAGAAAACAGGCCCCCGTGGCCTGCGCGGTGCGCTGGCTCCTCCCTCACGCAGGAGAAAACAGGCCCCGTGGCCTGCGTGTGCACTGGCTCCTCCCTCACGTGTGAGAACAGGCCCCGTGGGCCGCGTGTGTGCACTGGCTCCTCCCTCACGTGTGAGAAAACAGACCCGTGGCCCTGCGTGTGCACTGGCTCCCTCCCTCACGTGTGAGAAAACAGACCCCGTGGCCTCGTGGTGCGCTGGCTCCTCCCTCACGTGTGAGAAAACAGGCCCCGTGGCCTGCGTGGTGCGCTGGTTCCTCCCTCACATGTGAGAAAACAGGCCCCGTGGCCTGTGTGTGCACTGGCTCCCTCCCTCACGTGTGAGAAAACAGACCCCGTGGCCTGCGTGTGCACTGGCTCCTCCCCTCACGTGTGAGAAAACAGACCCCGTGGCCTCGCGTGCGCTGGCTCCTCCCTCACGCTGTGAGAAAACAGGCCCCGTGGCCCGCGTGTGCGCTGGTTCCTCCCCTCACATGTGAGAAAACAGGCCCCGTGGCCTGCGTGTGCGCTGGCTCCTCCCTCACGTGTGAGAAAACAGACCTGCCACGCCACGCCAACCTACCTTATGGGGATGATGTAGGAGAAGAGCAGGAGGAACCGGAACAGATTGCGGTACCAGGGCCCCACAAAGCCGTGGAGGGCCACCATGACGCCCGACAGAACCACGAGAGCCAGAAACAGGGCTTTAGTCAGCTGGTTGAGCTCCAGGTCCAGCAAACCCACCTGAATGAAAAACAGTTAAGACACACCATGACGTGTGTGACATCATCAGGGAGGACACGAGATAACAGGCAACCGTCCTCCCGTTTCCCCTCACTCAGCCTGATCAGGCACATGTACGTGATTCACTGTGCCCTTCTCCTCAGCCTCTCGGGGGTCCCAGGCAGTTCTGAAAACAACGCCTGATCCTGGACCACTTGCCCCAAGTCTGAGGAAACCGCACAGTGGCTCCCACGGCCATCCAGAGGCCCCAAGCACGGGTCTAGGAGGCAGTGCAGGAAGGGCCGGGGGCCCGGCACTGACTGGGCCGGAGCAGGGAGCGGGGAAGAAGAAACCCTTTTACCCTCAGAGCCTGCACCCTGCACTCTGGCCTGAGGAGGAAGCACCGGTCACTCTCAGGGCCTTGGGTGTGAGGAAGGCACAGAAGTACGTTGTCTCCTAGCCGGGCGTGGCGCCCTGTGGGCAGGCTCCGAGTCCCAGAGGACGGAGCTTCCCGTGGGAGGACCCGGATGGGGCGAGCACCACCCCCTCTGCTCTGGCGGAGGAGCCTGCAGGCGGGCAGCTGTGCTCCTTCTCGACAGCCTCCTCAGAGTGTGGCCTCTGGAGGGGCCTTCGCCTCCGTGCAGCGCCCAGCAAGGGGGCAGGCGGCTCCCCCCGGCCTCCCTGCCACAGGAGCTCTGAAGGAGGCGATCACCAGGAAAGTGTCCGAAACGTTCAAAGCTTGAGACTCTCTGAGCGGATTAATGACTTTGCAACCTAGCTCAGCCTTTCCCCACCTTTAAACACGGTCAGTCTGTATCTGGCTTTGATGAATTTTCAACACAAAGTCTCATGGAACAACAGAACTGCAGTTAGAAAGAAAATGTGAACCCCCTGCCAGAAATCCACCCGTGCAGTTAGGGGAAACTTGGGGTCAGGCAAACTTAAATGTCTGCTGTTTTATCCTGAGCACGAAGCTTCGCCAAAGTGAACAGACCTTCAGATTTACTTATAAAGGAGCGTGCCTGTAAGAAAGCTAGATGATGCTACTACGTAAACAAGAATGCTAAGTCCCAAGTCCCTTCTCTCACGCAGCACGCCGGTCAGACTCCGGTGAGTGCTGCTCTGCAGCGTAGCCCACGGCTCCACGCACACAGCACCGTAAGGCCGCAGCACACCAGCCGCCAGAGCGCCCACCCTCCTCCCACCTCCCGCCCCGTGGCCACTGGCCCCTGGCCCCGCAGGGAGAGAGATGGCCGCTTCTGCCTCCCCCACGGGCTTCTCTCAGCCGCAGGCCTCAGGCTCCTCCCGGCAGGGAAAGACTGCACGACTCCGTCTTGTCTGCCTGCGGAGTCGCTTTCCACAGCACCGCGACTTCTTAGCGCTGTCACCTGCTGGGCACGCGGCTCTCAGGACACCTTGCACTGCGAACGCGCTGCAGCGAGCAGAGGCTAGGCTCTTTCCCCCAACAGTGTTTGGGTCCCTGGGAAGGTGCCCGGAAGTGGACTGCTGGGCCGCGTGGAAGCTCAAACCCTAGGATTTGGAGAAGCGCCTGTACTGGCTCCGAAAAGGAGGCGCCAGTGGACATCGCCACGGCAGCGAGTGCCCGCTGCCCCCCCGTTGCCCCCGCATGGACAGGCACATTAGGGAAGCCACGGAGGTAGCAGAAGGCAGACAGCCCGCCGGCTGGGAGAATGCCTGCCCTTAGCAGCCGTGCACACTGCGCGCCTGACAGAACTGCAAGAAAACGGCAACCAACCCCACCCAAAGGACCCAAAGGACGGAGCCAGCACTTCCTCCAGGACGTGCCTTTGGCAAGGGAGGGGGGAGAATGGGCTGCATCACCCACATGTGCATCCTCACACCAGCACTTCACCAAGCCCAGAGACAGCAGTCGCCCATTCACAAGCACAGTGGAGGCCAGCCTTCAAAGGGTGGGAGCCAGCTCCCGGAGGCCACCCAGGCCCCCGCCCCTCCTCCGGGCCCCGCCCTCCTCCCGGGCCCCCTCCTCCCGGCCCCCCCCCTCCTCCGGGCCCCGCCCTCCCCGGCCCCCGCCTCTCCCGGGCCCCCCGCCTCTCCCGGGGCCCCCGCCTCCTCCGGGCCCCCCGCCTCTCCCGGACCCGCCTCCTCCAGGCCCCCCCTCTCCCAGGCCCCCTCCTCTCTCCCGGCCCGCCCCTCCTCCAGACCCACCCCTCTCATAGGCCCAGACCCACCCCCTCTCCTAGGCCCCCGCCTCTCCCAGGCCCCTCCCAAGGCCCCGCCCTCCTCCCAGGCCCCTCCCCTCCCCAGGCCCCTACCCCTCTCCCGGACCCGCCCCTCTCCCAGACCCACCCCTCTAATAGGCCCCGCCCCTCCCCCAGGCCCCCTCCCCAGGCCCTGCCCTCCCCTCTCCCGGCCCCGCCCTCCTCCAGACCCACCCCCTCTCATAGGCCCCGCCCTCCCGGCCCGCCCTCCTCCAGACCCACCCCCTCCTCTGGGCCCCGCCCTCTCCCGGCCCTGCCCCTCCTCCGGGCCCCGCCCCCTCTCCCGGCCCGCCCTCCTCCGGGCCCCCGCCCTCTCTCCCCAAGCCCCACCCCTCTCCCAGGCCCCTCCCCCTCTCTCAGGCCCCTCCCTGGCCCCCCCCGTCCCTCTCCCAGACCCACCCCTCCCCTAGGCCCCACCCCTCTCCCAGGCCCCCTCCCCCCTCCCAGGCCCCTCCCCTCCCCAGGCCCCGCCCCTCCCCAGGCCCCGCCCTCCCAGGCCCTGCCCCAGGCCCCGCCCCCCTCAGGCCCCCGCCCCCGCCTCCAAACCTCACCCCTCGTAGGTTTCTCTGGCCACTTCTAGCCCCCAAGGAGAGTGTGGCACCAACAGGCGCCCTGGTGAGAAGGGGCGGTCCCAGAGTAACTCTGGAAGCTTCCTGCAGAGATCAGGGTTGGCCTCCCCTGAGAACCAGGCAGCTGAGGGCCCCGCCTGATTTATCAGCCCCATTTAAAAAGCCGTGCACCGAGGGACAAATATCTTGCACTTCCGCTACTTCAACCACTCCATAGTTTATGCTTGAATTATTGAGAAAAAATAGGTTTCTGGTTTAAAATGAAGAAAAATTAAGGCCGGGAAGCAGAGCATGTTTCAAAGCCCAGCTCCCGGGCTGCGACAAAGGCTCTCTAAGTTTCAGGCCTCACTGAGGTCAGATGAAGCCATTATTCATTCAGTCAGGGAAAAAGACTCAATTACCTCAACCTAAAGATGCTATCAATGAATGCAAAGTGCATATTTCACTCTATTCATCCAAATCCCATTAAAAAGTGAAAGGGGTGATTTAATCTGGCCTTCCAGAGTTGGTCTTTTTTGGTAATAAAATAAAGAATCACTGTCTTACAAAATGTATAACCACTACTTCAGACTTTTCCTGCACCACAGACAGAGACTGAAAGAACAGGGGCAAAAAACAGGTAGAAAGAAACGAGTACGAAGTTGCCTTGAAAACCCCACACACAGGTTAGCGGTGTGAAAATCAGCCACTGCGCCCCAAAGCAGGTGATCCGCGGGGCCCGTGACCTCGGGGTGCAGAGACGAAGTTGGGCACCGGGGAGAGCAGAGGCACACCTGGCCCCTTCTGACCCTGCCGGAGAGTGGACAGACACACACGCACGCACACACACACGCCGCACACACACACGCGCACACACACACGCATGCACACACACGCATGCACACACACACCCCAAGCACACACACATGCACACACACGCATGCACACACACACAGACACATACACGCACGCACACACACGCATGCACACACACACGCCGCACACACACGCAGCACGCACACACACACGCACACATGCGCGCACACACAGGCCTGGCTGAGCTGAGAGACCACTCCTGGTTGCGGACCACAGGGCGAGAGTTGGGGAGCACGCCCCGGTCAGCTGCACACAAGGGCTGACCCTCCCGGCTGTGCCACTGGCCAGTCCCAGAGTTGAGTTTGAAGATCCGTGAAACACCCGAATAGACCAGACACCTTTTGCTATGGTTGCTAAACTCTTTCATCCAGAAAGATTATTATTAATCACTTGAAGTAATTATCACTGTACAGGAAAAAGTAAATTAAGTAGACTAGAAGCAATTTTAAACATTTATGCAATTTCCTATATTAGTAAAGCAAATTTTCTTCTTCTACTTGTCATAATATTTGTTTTATTTGAAACAACTGTGATAGCAAAATTAAATACGCTACTGGAAATTTGAATCTCTAAGGGAAAATTTGTGCCTAATGCCTAAGCCACCAGGACGATTCTGCAAGGGGCTGATCTAGGATAATGAACGTAATAATTGCCTGTATCATCTAAAATGCTCCTAATGGCGACGATCACAAATCCATTCAGCTCCTCTTTAATTTATGTACCAAGTTTTAAATAGCTAATGGTTCTCAGTAAAATAATGGTTTACACCAACCATCAGCGGTAAATACGGTAGTCTCCCTGCTCCACCGGGACGTGGGCTTCAGAGCACGCCTGGCCTCCACAGCGCCTCCAGCCCAAGGCACAGGGAACCTGGGCACACCCGGCTGGACACAAACCCGCTGTAAGGAAAGCCGGTGAAAGCTGACCAGCGTCAGCTTTCTTTAAAAGCTTGCTTCGAAGGCTCTGGGCAAGGTATGTCGGAAGAGCACAGACAGGCGGAATGTCAGAGCGCGGCATTTCTGGCTTGGGGGAGGGAGGTAGCGGGGGTGGCAGCCCTGTCTGCCAGCACCGGGGAGCGGGCGGGCGCACAGAACTCAGGGGGCGCCCTGGCATTCCGCCTGCAGAGCCATGGAATGCTGGCGCTTCTGCTCTGCGGGAATTCACGAGCAGAGAGGAGTCACCGGCCTTCGCTTCTGCTGGGCACCGGCCGTCCTCCCAGCAGTCTCTGCCCCCTTTGGAGACCGGAGCAGAGGCCTGCGCCCCGCACGTGGCCCAAATCACCTGCTGGGAGTCGCTGCAGTGCTCAGCGCCGTGACGGCAGCTCTCCTCGTGGCCTGCACACGCAGTGACCCTCCCAGCTGCAGACGCTCTAGTCCTTAAGGCCCCACCCAAGCCAAACTTGCCGCACACACGGCACAGCCCGGTCCTTCCCTGAAAGGGACCTCTCGTCCCTTCACGTTCACCTCAGACACGTGGGCGCTTTCCTTTCTCTACTGCTACTGAATCAGATGCTTTCCCTTCATATTTAAAGCAAGAATGCAGCGGCCATGATTTGTATAAAAAGACTCAGCTCAAAGATCAGCTATTCCACCAGGAAGCTACTGTCTCTGAAGCCGGGGGTCCCTCAAAGAGGAGCTGCAGAACAGCCGCACGACGGCGTCCTGCCGCAGCTCAGCGGGCTCTGAGGAGCAGAAGCCGGTGCTCCTCCCGCCATCTGCAAGCGCGGTGCTGAGCGGCTCAGAGCGAGTGGGAGTGAGGGGAGGAGCAGGACTCTGCGTGCCTGTCACCAGCGCACGTGCCTGCAGCTCGGCCTCCCAGCACTCGGGGCGCGCTCAGTGACACGCAGGCCCGCCAGGAACGGTCTGGAGCCTGCGGCGGCCTCGCCAGGAAGCACAGGTCTGGAGCAGTGACTTCAAGAGAAGACACGTCTCGCTGTTCAAAAGCCGCAACTTCACGTAATGTCAACTGGGGACACCCCAGAGCCACATTGCATTTCAAACAAGGCGAGAGCTGCTCTGAAAGCACAACGGGCCCAGGCTAGGAGCCCCCATGTTAACGTGCACAGTTTAAAATAACACACCCACTCTGGAAAGGGCCGAAAGTCTAGAAACCACAGAAACGTGCCTTCTACTCTATGCCTGTGAATCAGGTCTGACCACCCCAGGGTCTCGGAGCTGTCTGGTCGGTGCTGGGGTCGGGAACCTGGAGGGAGTGAACTGCAGTGCTGGCTCGCTCGGTAGCCGCCACAGGGACGCACAGGGACGCACAGGGTAGCCGCCGGTAGCCGCACAGGGACGGTCCAGGGACTGCACACCCCAGCTGAGTCGGCGGATGGGAAAGCAAAGGCGTGGTGTGTGGCAGTTGGGTCAGCAGGGGCGCCAAGCTAGCTGTCTATTTTTCCAGAATTCTGAAAGCAGAACTTTCTAATTCAACAACAATTCCGTGTCTTTAACCATTTTTCTTAACTTTTTTAAAAAATAAGACTATTCGGAATTTTTTTTTTGTTTAGAACTCAAGCCAAGGGTCTGGAGAGACCGTACAGCTGGCGGGCGTTTGCCCCTGTACACTGCAAGCCAGGCCCAAGCCACAGGGTCCCCGGACACCACCAGCAGTGATCCCGAGCGCAGATCCGGGAGGAAGCCGTGAGCAACATCAGGCGTGGCCCCAGACAACAACCACCAAAAACTAAAAAAAAAATCAAGTAAAAATCTATAGCCTGCAATTCACGAGGCTGAGGTGATGAAAATGGAAACAAGCCTCTCCCGCCTCCGGGGGGCCGCCCCCGACCCCAGCTCACCCCCATGCAGAGGGACCCTGCAGGAGCCAGACCTGCAGTCAGGACCTGAAGCTCCGTCTGGGCTTTGTGGACGTGGAACACTCGCACAGCGCCCCCCGCAGCGCCCGCAGCCCGTGGCCTGAAGACACACTTGGCCTGAGACTCGAGCAACGACACCAGTACAAGAAACTGGGCCGTGGGTTCCCCGCTGGACTGTCCACAGTACTGGGAAAACGTCGAAGACCCCAGCCTGGGAGCCCCAACCCCCAGGAACACGAAGAAGAGATGTGTCCAAGTGACTGCGGATCCCAACTCTGCAGTATGCTGGAGGCCGCCTCCGCAGCTAGAGGCGCGGCACGGAGCGCTCTGCAGGCGCGCAGGCGAACCCGCCGCCGAAGAGCTCCTCTGAACGGGAACAGCCGTACAGAACGGGCCGAGGGAGCTCCATGCACAGCAGGCAGAGTCCAGGCTGTGCCAGCACGAGGAGAGCCTGAAGCTCTCTGCCTGCAGCCCTTCAGGGAACCCCGAATTTGGCTCAAGGGTCAGAAAACAACGGGGCCCTCGAAAAGGCCGGCCTGTGAGCGCGCAGGGCCGGAAGGGGCCGGGAGTGGACACACGGCGGGACTCGGCGCTCCCTCAGGCTGAGCGTGGGGTCCAAGACGCTACACTTCCCTTAGCAGCTTCTTCTCCAGGCGGCAAAGGGGGAGGGCAGTGTTGGTTTCAGAAAAGCCCACTCTCTGCGGCCCCCCGAGGTCCTGCCACAGACGCCTGCTGGGGACCGTCTGGGCGGGGCCTACAAGGTGTCAGCTCGTTTCCTAAAAATCAGCTTTTGTTTTGCCACAAAACGTGGCTGCAGCTACAGACAAGAGCCCTGGGCCCAACGCCCACTGTGACGCAGGGTGTGACCCCGAGGCCAGGCGCCACAGAGTGGGTCGGAGCCCACAGACACTCCCAACAGACCCCTCGGCACACTCTGGGGACAGCCACTCAACACCTCGCGAGTGTGAATCTCGGCTTTCTGGACGGGAGGCGGCAGCTGCCTCGGCCCTGCCGGCACCAGCTCAGCCGCTGGCAGGCGCTTGGCCGGGCGTGGAGTCAGGGCGGCCTCGAGGCCGCAGCGCGGACACCCGGGAGAGGACAGCGTGGGGCTGGCGGATCTGCTGGAAAATTTAAACGATGAGCTGAATATGGTTAAATAAACTTCCGCCCTGCTTAATCACCCTCTATTATTAAAACAGTATATTTAAGAGATTTATTATCAGTATCTTGGCAAAATGTAACTGTTTTTAAAACCATCTGAAATTTTTGTGTTACTCTGTATCTTCACAGACATTTTATGAACCATTTCATACTTAATGGCTTGTAAGCAATCCCAAGAGTTGGGAATTGTGTGAAAAGTTGCCCAGATTGACAGATAAAGTGAAAAGGTCTGTATTAATTTCCAAATAAAGAAATGCATGGCGTGGTATCTCACGATGATTATACTCTAAAGTACCAATTAGAACGCATCAGAAACTAGAGCGAGTTGACACTCTACAATAAAGCAAATAATTTCCAGTTGGAGGGGCAGAAAATGTTAATATGCAATGCTCAAGACTACAAGAATCTTTCGGAAAGGAAGTAGCTAATAAGGTTTAATGGTGCATGTCAGGAAGCCACAGTCTGTAGGGAAACACAGCTGGCTTCATTTTGTAAACTATTTGATATACACATCTTTCCCGTTCGCCATGATCAGCTGGGCCGGTGCTGCAGGGGACAGTTTAGCCTCCAAATCAGGGTCTTCTTCTCTAAATTACACGTGAAATACACCCATGTAATATGGTGCTCCAGGCGAGAGCCCTGAATCAAGCTGATCCGCTTCCACAAACGGATTCCAGGGTCTTCTTCAGAACTCTGTGAAAACAACCCTGTGCGAGATAGGCCGCACACATCAGAATCACCACGACAATCATCAAACGGACCCAACCCTGGGACACCACGTTCCAGATCTCACTTTACGCGACTGAACGGAAAATGCTTGGGTCTGGCCTTCAGGAGCACTGGCGAAGTGCGTGCTCAGGACAAGGCCCGGCGCCACAGGCCTGGACAGCTGCCGGACCCATCTCAGGTGACGGCACTCTGCACGCGCCACCTCCACCGCCCCGGAGAGCTCTGCCCTCAGCCTGGCTATCACGTGAATTGACACACATTTACCTATGAAAATAAGCTCGATTCCCAGGTACTGATGGACTGGGAGCAGCAGAGGGTAGAAACTGCTCTTCCGAGGTGGCGGCAGAGACCCTGGGGGACACGCTGCGCCCAAGTCTGCCACCAAGGTACTAAGGACCCGCCGCAGGGTCCACTGTCCGGGAGGTGCCAACGCTGGGGAGGGTGGCAGGACAGAAAGTGCCAGTGTGTGTGCTGAGAGGCAGAAGGCGCCTGTGTCGGAGCGAGGGGGGCAGTGCCCAGTGCTGAGGGCTGTATGCTCCAGGGCACACACCCACAGGTGCCCGTCATGCTAGACTCCTGCAAAACACACCAGAGATGGGCAGCAAGTGTGGGCTCCACAGGAGCAGGTCATACGCGTCCAGGGCCTTTGTTTCCTGAGTCACATCACTCCCACCCCTCTGCTTCCTGGGTGCAGTCGTCACAAGTGCCCAAGTCCCTCTATTCCTGGGAGTAGTACGTCACACGCGCCCAAGTCCCTCTATTCCTGGGTGCAGTACGTCACACGTGTCCACGCTCCCTCCATTCCTGGGTGCAGTACATCACACGTGCCCAAGTCCCTCTATTCCTGGGTGCAGTACGTCACACATACCCACGTCCCTCTATTCCTGGGTGCAGTACGTCACACATGCCCACGTCCCTCTATTCCTGGGTGCAGTACGTCACACGCACCCATGTCCCTCTATTCCTGGGTGCAGTATGTCACACACGCCCACGTCCCTCCATTCCTGGGTGCAGTACGCCACACGCGCCCAAGTTCCTCTATTCCTGGGTGCAGTACATCACACATGCCCACGTCCCTTGATTCCTGTGTGCAGTATGTTACACACGCCCACGTCCCTCCATTCCTGGGTGCAGTACGTCACACACACTCACATCCATCTATTCCTGGGTGCAGTACGTCACCGCGCCCTCGTCCCTCTATTCCTGGGTGCAGTACGTCACACGCACCATCGTCCCTCTATTCCTGGGTGCAGTACATCACACGCGCCCTCGTCCCCTCTATTCCTGGGTGCAGTACGTCACACACACCCTCGTCCCTCTATTCCTGGGTGCAGTACATCACCGCGCGCCATCGTCCCCTCTATTCCTGGGTGCAGTACATCACACACGCCCATGTCCCTCTATTCCTGGGTGCAGTACGTCATACGCACCCTCATCCCTCTATTCCTGGGTGTAGTACACCACGCGTGCCCAAGTTCCTCTATTCCTGGGTGCAGTACGTCACACGTGCTCAAGTCCCTCTATTCCTGGGTGAAGTACGCCACACACACCCACGTCCCTCTATTCCTGGGTGCAGTACATCACACACGCCCATGTCCCTCTATTCCTGGGTGCAGTACGTCACACGCGCCATCGTCCCTCTATTCCTGGGTGAAGTACGTCACACACAGCCATGTCCCTCTATTCCTGGGTGCAGTACATCACACATGCCCACGTCCCTTTATTCCTGTGTGCAGTATGTTACACGCCCACGTCCCTCCATTCCTGGGTGCAGTACGTCACACACACTCACATCCCTCTATTCCTGGGTGCAGTACGTCACACGCGCCCCTCATCCCTCTATTCCTGGGTGCAGTACGTCACACGCGCCATCGTCCCTCTATTCCTGGGTGCAGTACATCACACACGCCCATGTCCCTCTATTCCTGGGTGCAGTACGTCATACGCACCCTCATCCCTCTATTCCTGGGTGTAGTACACCACGTGGCCCAAGTTCCTCTATTCCTGGGTGCAGTACGTCACACGTGCTCAAGTCCCTCTATTCCTGGGTGAAGTACGTCACACACACCCACGCCCTCTATTCCTGGGTGCAGTACATCACACACGCCCATGTCCCTCTATTCCTGGGTGCAGCGTCACCACGCGCCATCGTCCCTCTATTCCTGGGTGAAGTACGTCACACACACCCACGTCCCTCTATTCCTGGGTGCAGTACATCACACATGCCATGTCCCTCTATTCCTGGGTGCAGTAAGTCACACACGCCCACGTCCCTCTATTCCTGGGTGTAGTACACCACACATGCTCAAGTCCCTCTATTCTTGGGTGCAGTATGTCACACACACCCACGTCCCTCCATTCCTGGGTGCAGTATGTCACACATGCCCAAGTCCCTCTATTCCTGGGTGTAGTACGCCACACACGCCCACATCCCTCTATTTCTGGGTGTAGTACATCACACGTGCCCAAGTTCCTCTATTCCTGGGTGCAGTACGTCACACATGCCCAAGTTCCTCTATTCCTGGGTGTAGTACATCACACGTGCCCAAGTTCCTCTATTCCTGGGTGCAGTATGTCACACGTGCCCAAGTCCCTCTATTCCTGGGCGCAGTACGTCACACGTGCTCAAGTCCCTCTATTCCTGGGCGCAGTACGTCACACACGCCTACATCCCTCCATTCCTGGGTGCAGTACGTCACACACGCCCACATCCCTCCATTCCTGGGTGCAGTACGTCACACACGCCCACATCCCTCCATTCCTGGGTGCAGTCACGTCACACACACCCTCGTCCTTCTATTCCTGGGTGTAGTGCACCACGCGTGCCCAAGTTCCTCTATTCCTGGGTGCAGTACATCACACGTGCCCCAAGTCCCTCTATTCCTGGGTGCAGTACGTCACATGTGCTCAAGTCCCTCCATTCCTGGGTGCAGTACGTCCACACATGCCCAAGTCCCTCCATTCCTGGGTGCAGTACGTCACACGTGCCCAAGTTCCTCTATTCCTGGGTGCAGTACATCACACGCGCCCAAGTCCCTCTATTCCTGGGTGCAGTACGTCACACGTGCTCAAGTCCTCTCTATTCCTGGGTGCAGTACGTCGCACACACCCTCGTCCATCTATTCCTGGGTGCAGTACATCACACATGGCCACATCCCTCTATTCCTGGGTGCAGTCGTCACATGTGCTCAACCCCTTTACTTCCTGGGTGCAGCAGGTTCCACATGCTCACGCCCCTTTGTCTCCTGGATGCAGCAGGTCACATGAGCCCAAGCTCACAGAGATTAGGCAGTGAGTGTGGGCCCCACAGCAGCAGATGGCACATGCCCAGTTCCCTTGGCTTCCTGGGTGCAGTAGACCACACTCACCCGTGTCCCTTGGCCTCCTGGGCGCAGTAACCACCTGTGCCCACACCCTTGGTCTCCTGGGCGCAGTAACCACCCATGCCCACACCCTTGGTCTCCTTGGTGCAGTAACCACCCGTGCCCGCACCCTTGGTCTCCTGGGTGCAGTAACCACCCGTGCCACACCCTTGGTCTCCTGGGTGCAGTAACCACCCGTGCCCATACCCTTGGCCTCCTGGGCGCAGTAACCACCTGTGCCCACACCCTTGGTCTCCTGGGCGCAGTAACCACCTGTGCCCACACCCTTGGTCTCCTGGGTGCAGTAACCACCGTGCCCACACCCTTGGCCTCCCTGGATGCAGTAACCACCTGTGCCCACACCCTTGGTCTCCTGGGTGCAGTAACCACCCGTGCCCACACTCTTGGCCTCCTGGGTGCAGTAACCACCCGTGCCCACACCCTTGGCCTCCTGGGTGCAGTAACCACCCGTGCCCGCACCCTTGGCCTCGTGGGTGCAGTAACCACCTGTGCCCACACCCTTGGCCTCGTGGGTGCAGTAACCACGCCGTGCCCACACCCTTGGCCTCGTGGGTGCAGTAACTACCTGTGCCCACACCCTTGGCCTCCTGGGTGCAGTAACCACCCGTGCCCACACCCTTGGCCTCCTGGGAGCAGTAACCACGCGCTGCCCACACCCTTGGCCTCGTGGGTGCAGTAACCACCCGTGCTCCACACCCTTGGCCTCCTGGGAGCAGTAACCACCCGTGCCCATACCCTTGGCCTCCTGGGCGCAGTAACCACCCGTGCCCACAACCCTTGGCCTCCTGGGCGCAGACCTGCCTTACTCTGTCGTAGCCGATCCCCTAGTCTTGCCACCGCTGCAGTGGCTGCCTCAGCCCAGGCGCCCCTGTGGAGGAGCCTAAGCAGCTGGGCTAGAGGAGCCGCCCTTGGCCCCCACAGCTCCGGCTCGGGATCCAGACCTGCCTGGGCTCAGGAGGGAAGGCCGGCAGGGCTTTGTACTGAAATATTTGCTTCCTGTGTGTAAACACGCTACGGTCAGAAGCACTGTTTATGGAAATGCTCTTTAAGGCTGTGAAACGTATGGCTGGGTGAAGGGAAACAAGAACTGGTTGAGCCTCGGGCGGCTACTGAGCAGGTCAGAGGCCTCAGCAGGTGCTGCTCCCATGGAAGTCCAGCGGGCATTCAAGGTGCACTCAGCCGGGGTAACGGGCTCCCCTGGCCACAGCGCCTGCGTGCAGCCACAGACGCCTGACGGGGCCAGCGCGCTTGCTGCAAGCCGAACTGAGAGCAACTGCAAAGCCATGGAAGGAGACATATCAGAAAGCCCAAACGTCCAGAGAAACGATCCCAGAACCACAGAGCCCAGTCCCGCATCTATCACAGAACGAGAAACACAGGCCCCGCAGAACAGAACTAGATCAAAGTTCTCCTACAGAACAATCCTAGAACTTACAGGCAGAAGACAGACAATAAGAGAAACAGAAGAGAAACGCAGGACACAGTGTGGTCCTTACAGCCTTTCTCCTCACAAAGCCACACGGCAGGTAAGCTCATTTCTCTTCAATCTGTCTTCAGAGTAAGTATGACATAATGGCAGGGATGGCACGGTAATGACTAGAATTCAAAGGAGTTCGTTTGCAGGAGCCTATTATAAGCTTGGATAATACACAGAGGCCAGACGCCTTCCCATCTTCCTGTCACGGCCACAGTGGTGACAGGCACTCAGCACGCCTGTTCTGCTGGTGACAAGGGGTCCACTACCTGCTCGGTCCTCGTAGGGGTGTGCACTGCTCCTTTACCTCCGAGCCTCAGTGTCCACACTGAGATCCAGGGGTGGGGACCCTGCAGTCTGTTCACCAGGCCCAGCAGCCTATTTCTTTGCAGGCTCTGTCCCCGACACCGCCCACCAGACGCCAAACCGGGAAGGGGCGCCCACCAGAGACAGGGGCGGAGGCCACGACAGTGCCACCACTCACACATGCACCAGGAGGCTCCCACACCTTCCCTCCAGGCCTCATCCTTCTCGAGGACAGTGGCCACAGTGGCAATAACCAGCCACAGTTTCCTGTCCCTGCCTCAGTGTACCAGCATCAGCCTGGAGAGGCCTGAACAGTGAGAATGCGTGGACGAACAGGCTCATGTGGCCCTGGCCAGCAGCGAGGACACAGCTGTGCCACACGTGGTCCCAGTCAGCAGCGAGGACACAGTGCCGCACGCGTGGCCCCGGTCAGCAGCGAGGACACAACTATGCCACACGTGGCCCCGGTCAGCAGCAAGGACACAGCTGTGCCATGTGTGGCCCCGGTCAGCAACGAGGACACAGCTGTGCCACGTGTGACCCCGGTCAGCAGGGGAGGACATAGCTGTGCCACGCGGTGGCCCCTGGTCAGCAGCGAGGACACAGCTGTGCCATGCGTGGTCCCGGTCAGCAGCGAGGACACAGCTGTGCCATGTGTGGCCCCGGTCAGCAGCGAGGACATAGCTGTGCCACGCGGTGGCCCTGGTCAGCAGCGAGGACACAGCTGTGCCACGCGGGGCCCTGGCCAGCAGCGAGGGACACAGCTGTGCCATGTGTGGTCCCGGTCAGCAGCGAGGACAGTGCTGCTCTGACAAAGCCTGCAGTGGCCAGGGCTCCCGGGACCAGTGTGGCAGCCCACCAACCACAGACCTCTGAAGTCAAGCCAACAAAGTGGAACAAAGTTCGACGGCGAGCGAGTCTGAGGTGACCGTGACCAAATGAATCACGTTCTAGTTCAGCAGAGCAGACCTGATGGAGGAGCTAACTCAACCTGCACAGAACACCCAGAGGGCATGGAGGAGCCCTTCCAGTCAGGGCGGAGAGCATGGCTTCTGGGGAAAATGACCTCGACAGCACTCACGAAGTCAATGGAGCAGTCTGCACTTCCTGGAAACTGTTGTGCTCTCTCTGTGGACAGCACTGCCACGCCGCCGCAGCTGCAGGTGTCTGAGCTCACTGCCTTCGCCCCTCCCTCCCAGCTCAGGGTGAACCAAGAACACAGCACGCCGCACCTGAGCCATGTAACATGCACCGAGTGTGATCAAGAACACAGCACGTGGGGCGGAGAGACAGTACAGTGGGAAGGGCATTTGCCTTGTACATGGCCAAACTGGGTTCGATCCCCAACATCTCATACGGTCCCTGAGCACTGCCAGGAGTAATTCCTGAGTGCAGAGCCAGGAGCAACTCCTGAGCATTGCTGGGTGTGACCCAAAAAGCAAAAAAAAAAAAAAAAAAAAAAAAACACAAACACATCACACTATCCTGAGCCACGTGACGCAAAAAGTGTGACCAAAACACAGCATGTCGCACTTCAGCCACGTGGTGTGCACTAAGTGTATCACTTCACTGTATCACTGTCTTCCGTTGTTCATCGATTCGCTCGAGCAGGCACCAGTAAATCTCCATACTTCCTGTCACATGCTAGTGTAGCCCAAGGGCATCTGCTTGCTCCAGGAATATGAAGAGCCTCAAACCATTCCTTCAGGTCAAGGGAATTAGGTTTATAATTGTTACTGCTTTTTGGCATATTAATACGACACGGGTAGCTTGCCAGGCTCTGCCGTGTGGATGAGATACTCTTGTAGTAGCCTCCTCGTCTCGTGCATTTATAGATGAACCTCAACAGGGAAAGATCAGCTTTTCTGCTGGGTGGAGCTCTGACGAGCTGTGGAGTCCGGATGTTGAAAATGACTTCCCTCATGGTGTGGGGGTTCCTCTGGCTTCTTTTGCGAGGCTCTGCTGGGATGGCGGGTCAGGACTAGAACCTACCTTCCCTCCTGGGCACCTCGTGATCATCTGGGCACAGGGGAGAGCCAGTAGCAGCTCTGCCCCGTATCTGAGTTCCAGGTCAGGCATACCTGGGCTTGAAATAGACGGCTGTAGCGTGGGACTCTGGTGAGCAGGGCTGTGACCAGCTCTTCTGCTGGGTGGCGAGCAGGGCTGTGGATCGGCTCTTCTGCTGGGTGGCGAGCAGGGCTGTGATTGGCTCTTCTGCTGGGTGGCGAGCAGGGCTGTGATTGGCTCTTCTGCTGGGTGGCGAGCAGGGCTGTGACCAGCTCTTCTGCTGGGTGGTGAGCAGGGCTGTGATCAGCTCTTCTGCTGGGTGGCGAGCAGGGCTGTGACCAGCTCTTCTGCTGGGTGGCGAGCAGGGCTGTGACCAGCTCTTCTGCTGGGTGGCGAGCAGGGCTGTGACCAGCTCTTCTGCTGGGTGGCGAGCAGGGCTGTGGATCGGCTCTTCTGCTGGGTGGCGAGCAGGGCTGTGACCAGCTCTTCTGCTGGGTGGCGAGCAGGGCTGTGACCAGCTCTTCTGCTGGGTGGCATAGCCAGGACTGTGACCAGCTCTTCTGCTGGGTGACGAGCAGGGCTGTGACCAGCTCTTCTGCTGGGTGGCGAGCAGGGCTGTGACCAGCTCTTCTGCTGGGTGGCGAGCAGGGCTGTGATCGGCTCTTCTGCTGGGTGGCGAGCAGGACTGTGACCAGCTCTTCTGCTGGGTGGCGAGCAGGGCTGTGACCAGCTCTTCTGCTGGGTGGCGAGCAGGGCTGTGACCAGCTCTTCTGCTGGGTGGCGAGCAGGGCTGTGATCGGCTCTTCTGCTGGGTGGCGAGCAGGGCTGTGACCAGCTCTTCTGCTGGGTGGCGAGCAGGGCTGTGACCAGCAGCTCTTCTGCTGGGTGGCGAGCAGGGCTGTGACCAGCAGCTCTTCTGCTGGGTGGCGAGCAGGACTGTGACCAGCTCTTCTGCTGGGTGGCGAGCAGGGCTGTGGATCGGCTCTTCTGCTGGGTGGCGAGCAGGGCTGTGACCAGCTCTTCTGCTGGGTGGCGAGCAGGGCTGTGATCAGCAGCTCTTCTGCTGGGTGGTGAGCAGGGCTGTGACCAGCTCTTCTGCTGGGTGGCGAGCAGGGCTGTGATTGGCTCTTCTGCTGGGTGGCGAGCAGGGCTGGTGATCAGCAGCTCTTCTGCTGGGTGGCGAGCAGGGCTGTGACCAGCTCTTCTGCTGGGTGGCGAGCAGGGCTGTGACCAGCTCTTCTGCTGGGTGACGAGCAGGGCTGTGACCAGCTCTTCTGCTGGGTGGCGAGCAGGGCTGTGGATCGGCTCTTCTGCTGGGTGGCGAGCAGGGCTGTGACCAGCTCTTCTGCTGGGTGGCGAGCAGGGCTGTGACCAGCTCTTCTGCTGGGTGACGAGCAGGGCTGTGACCAGCTCTTCTGCTGGGTGGCGAGCAGGGCTGTGACCAGCTCTTCTGCTGGGTGACGAGCAGGGCTGTGATCGGCTCTTCTGCTGGGTGGCGAGCAGGGCTGTGACCGGCTCTTCTGCTGGGTGGCGAGCAGGGCTGTGATTGGCTCTTCTGCTGGGTGGCGAGCAGGGCTGTGACCAGCTCTTCTGCTGGGTGGCGAGCAGGGCTGTGACCAGCTCTTCTGCTGGGTGGCGAGCAGGGCTGTGACCAGCTCTTCTGCTGGGTGACGAGCAGGGCTGTGACCAGCTCTTCTGCTGGGTGGCGAGCAGGGCTGTGACCAGCTCTTCTGCTGGGTGACGAGCAGGGCTGTGATCGGCTCTTCTGCTGGGTGGCGAGCAGGACTGTGATCGGCTCTTCTGCTGGGTGGCGAAGCAGGGGCTGTGACCAGCTCTTCTGCTGGGTTGGCGAGCAGGGCTGTGACCAGCTCTTCTGCTGGGTGGCGAGCAGGGCTGTGACCAGCTCTTCTGCTGGGTGGCGAGCAGGGCTATGACCAGCTCTTCTGCTGGGTGGCGCCTGACAAGCTCCTAAGTGTAACTGTACAAATAAAAGCAGCTGAAACTCCGCTTTTCTGGTTCTTAGTTATGAACGAAGGAGTCCCGTTGAGGAGCCCAAGCTGCTGTGTTCATCTGAGCAGGGGCTCGGGCATTTCTGCCTCGGTCCAGACTGGACTCCCTCAGGCCCCGCTGCTGTGCACGCTGCACTATGACCACATCTGTCTGCAAATACGTTGTCGCACACCAAAACGAAACCCTGCAAGTAGCCATTTTTCTTTATGTTGTTTGGAATTAAAAACATATTAAATTGATCCATTATGAAAATTCTGTTCTCTATATTGTGTGTTTCAGACCATGTCTGTATCTTAAGGCTATGAAACAATTTTTGTAATGGTAATAAGAAAACAAATTATTGGCTTTAAGTTAACAAAATTGTTGCTTTAATGACTAAATGCTCAACCAAAACAAAATAAATCCTTCACTAAATTGTATCAAATCCAAGATGATCGTCTCCACAGGTTAATGAGCTTGTCTGTGTTCTGGGAGTGGGGCCGGCCCGGCACAAGTGCTGTCGGGCAGGAGCTATCCCAACCGCCGGCAGAGGGGAGGGTGACAGCCACTTTGCCAGGAGCATGACAATGATCGCTCTTTAATGCCACCTGGAGGCCAAGTCCAGAGAAATCACCGGCTACTGAGGTTTACTATGCACAAAATGTGGCGAAAGAAAAAATGTACCCAGAAATTCCCATCTTAAAGAGTTTATTCACGATTTCTGACACACGGAGGTAGGCAGCACCCAGAGCTCGTTGAAGTGCAGGCTCAGGAAGGACCAATGGAGCCTCGCGGTGCCAGGAGCACCGGCAGAGCCAGAGGTGCCATCTGCATGGGCGGCCCTGGAGCGATGGACACAGAGAGCATGGCCCTGTGCTGTCCACGGGACAGGCTGGCCTGCTTATGCTCTGCAGTTGGGGTGCTTTGGATCTGTGCAGGACAAATGCTGTCCAATGCGCACCTCTGGGAGACGGTGAGGCTTTGCCTGCCCTTGGCTCCTATGCCAGCTCTGCTGCTGGCTCACCCACTGCGCAATCTCCAATACCCCAGGTACTGCAAGCGCTGGCCAACATCTACAGAACGGACAAATTCACAAAGAAAGTAGAGAATGACCCCAATGTGCCACGACTTCTCATGGCGATGTGTGAGCAGGGTGTCCTGGCACCGGCAGCTCAGCCATGAGACGAGCACCGAGCCGGGAAGGCAGGCAAAGGAGGCACAGGTGGCTCACAGTGTCCAGCCACAGCACAGGACAGGCAGTGACCGCAGGGAGAGTCCAGAAGAATGCCCAGGAGGTGGGTTGCTGCGGAAAGCGTGTCTGCACTTTTTGGTTTCCAACAGGATGGCAGGGTGCGTCTGCACCGTACCCACCTCCCTGCTCCTACCTCGCCACCCAGCGCCCAGGAGCCCAATTAATACCCCATGGTTCCCTGGGGGAAAGGGAGCCCCCAGAGCTAAAGGCCAGGCCGAGGCCAGACCGGCAGGGAAGTAAAACTGTTTTAAAACAGTTCATGGTAAGGGCAGACACTGGGCTGAAGGGGCTCCCATTAGCAAAACAAGGGACAACGTGAGCATGGTCAAGGCTGGGAACAGAGAATTATCCCCTTAAAACCAGAGCGCCTCTCTCTCTCTCTCTCTCTCTCTCTCTCTCTCTCTCTCTCTCTCTCTCTCTCTCTCTCCTGCGGGTCTCAAGCAGTGACGCTGCGGCCACAGGCACTAGCCCTGCTTGCCGCCCGCCTCACTCTCCCGTGCAGCACTGTAGTTCCGCAAAGCGACTCCTCCCACCCTGTCAGGGCATCATCCCCCGGGGTCTGGGCTCGGCTCCTGGGCAGACAGCACCTCCTGCAGCTGCTCCGGGGTGGGGGCGCCAAAAGCACAGCTGTGGGGTCACTACAGCCTGAGAGCCGGTGGGGTACGGAGACTGGCAGAGCATTGTGCGCCGCCGCGCCCGCTCAAGTGTGGCCCCTCAGAGTTTTGGGATCAGGGCGTTTTTTGGGGGAGGGTGAGTGGGGGGGCTGGGCCACACCTGGTGATGCTTGGGGCTGACTCCCGAGAGAGGGAGACAGTCGCCCCTGACGGTGAGGACAGTCATCCTGAGAGAGAGGAGACAGTCGCCCCTGACGCTGAGGACACAGCCGTCCCCTGACAGTGAAGACAGCCGTCCCGAGAGTGAAGACCGTCATGCCCCTAAGAGGAAGGAAGCAGGGCCTTCCCCCAAGGCCAGGGCAGGCCGGGTGGGAGGCTGGGAGGACTCAGGAGCCAGCTGGGAGCCCTTACCCAGGGCTCAGCCCACCACATCATCCCGGCACGGGAGTATGCCAGGGCTGCTCCCTGACCCCGCACGGCTTCCTGTCCCGGGCAACTGCAGGGCGTGAGAGCTGCCGCAGAGGCAACCCCACGCGGCCCAGGGAGAAACCCCACGGAGCAGCATCCCTTCCTGCGTGAACCCTGACATTCCAGAGCTGCCCTCTGTCCCCACTGCACGCATACCGCCGGTTTCTGAGCCTGCCACGAGGGTCCTGGTGTCCCACTCGACAGTCCCTGTGTCCCAGGAAACCACAGCACCTGTCTTCTGCTGCCAATCATGTGGCTGTCTGCCAGGTGCCGGGGCGTGCCACGGGGGCGTGCCACGGGGGATGTGGTGGGCTGCTCGCCCCAGGCCGGAGGGGCTTGCAGACCAATGATCCGGACGGCTGGCAATCAGATCCTGGCCTTATGACTCCCGGTCGACTCAGGTGCAAGTGTCATGCTGTGAGTCATTCTCACAGGCACAAGTTCCCCAAGAGGAACGCGGTCGGGGGGACAGAGGCCTGCTTCTCAGGGCGATCCACATCTCTGGACACGGGCTGTGGGACGAAGCACCCTCGTTTGCGAGTGAGTCAGACAGCGCGTCTGACACGGTCTCCAAGTGGAGGAGAGCCAGAGAGCTCCTAGTCAGACACGGCTCCGCCATCAGATGCGTGCCGCAAGGAGCAGGAAACGAAGGGGGCGCCCTCCAGCCCAGAGACCAAGGGGAGGCCTCGCCACAGTGTGCTCTCCCTCACTAGTGGGTCCTGACAGTGTGTCCACAGCCTCAGCGCTGGAGCTACTCTGACCTCAAGTAGCGGCGTGGTGTCCGGGGACGCTGAGCTGATCTCCCTGCGGGCTCTTCTCCTGCCCAAGCTTCTCCCGAGGGAGACTTTCTGACTGGCCAGCGCTGCCCGCAGGACAGTCCATTACCCCCCGCAGACCAGCCCGGCTGCCGCAGCCTGCAGACAGCTTTCGGGACCCACCACCAGCCGCAAACAAGTATTTAAGCCCGAAAGCATTTCAGCGCTCAAGCTACTGCAAAGATTATGGCGTGTGAGGCCATATGCGACCGTGAGGTAAGAGCAAAGCTATTCTATAGCAATACTTTATGAGTCAACACTTTTTAAATATTAATAAACTGTCCTTTCGTAAGACAAAATAAGAAAGCTATTCTCCAAAACAGTCTTGAAATTTCAGCCTGCAACACACACCATCGCCGATTCCGTTTTGTTCTCTTATCTGAAGAGCCTTTACAGCGACTGCGGAACAAGCCGAGCCACGGCACATAATGGCCGTATCGCCTGTCTGTCTGTCAGCGAGACGTCTGAAAGCCTTTTTTATTAGAAACACATATCAATATGCCCGGGGATTACAGTAACTGCTCGAAGCAATTTGTATTATCATTTCATCCCTGATGCTCTGGCTCGGGTAACTTATTACTATGAATGGCATGGAAATGGCAGCCTGTCACAATTGATTTTTCTTAACCTCCTGTAAGAATTTTTTCCTCTTAAATGTAATCAAGATTCATCTTATTAAATATATCTAAAGCTAGGTTTTATAAAGCAGTCCATTATTCAACTTGCACTCCATATAATTTAAACTTCCACCAAATATTATTGTAAAAGTAATTGCTTAGTAATAAAAACTTTTGATTTGCTGAGACTCGAGCAGAGCCTGCCTCTCTGGTGCACACTGCTCGCAGTGAGGAGGAACAGCCTGTCCGAAGGCGAGCTGCAGTTCCTTTCCACCTTGCATTTTCACCCCAGAAACGAAACTGCACGACTGACATTTGGTGTGTGTGGGGTGTAGTCCTGGCTCTGCATCACCCTGGGGTGCGTGATCAACAGTGCCGACCAAACTGGGGCTGGCCGCATGCACATGTGAGGCAAGTGGCACCACCGTCTTCTGGCTTTCCGTCAGGGCTGATCTCACCCCACGTGTGGGGACAGCGAGCTGCAGAATAAAGAGCCCGCACCCACGGTGGGAGAGTCGGAGACAAGCAGGGCCGTGCAAGGGAGGCGGGACGGCCTGAACAGCACGCCTGCACACCGGCTGGCAGTGGTACGAGGGCAGAAGTGCCAGGAGCACAGAAGTGCCAGGAGCGGCCGTGTGAGTGGTACGGATGCAAATGTGCCCTCAGAGTCTGGGGAGCACAGCTCTGTCTCGGGCATGCACATAGCAGGGGAAGAGTTCCGGGGAAGAGTCAGGACGAGGCAAGAGGCCCAGCATGTAAGGGGTCAGAGAATCCAAGAGAGCAGGGACAGTACAGGCACGCTGAGGCTGTGTGCGGCCCATCCTGAGTATGTGCACTAAGAGGTTTCGAGGTGTGAGGACGGCACATACCCGGGGCGTGGGGTCGGGCGTGCCCTGGCTGTGAGTAGGAGCGTGCTCAGGGTCTACGTTGGACACGGCCCTAATGTCCAATTCCATCTACCACAACCCACGGGGACCCGTCTCTGTCCACGTCGCTCTCACTGGAGCCTTGAGCAGCTGCCAGGACCGCATCAGGGCAGTGCCCGGTGGGCACTGGACGTGCAGGCTCCCCGTTCTCGCCGTGTCACCCGCCGTCGCCCTCAACACGGCTCCGTTTCTTTTGTTCCTGAAATCAGCATCGTGTTTACTGGAGAATTTTCCATCTGAGCAGTCACAAAGATTTGCAAGCTCTTCCCCTTCTCCTCCCCTCTCCCCCACACAGTGACACAAAGGTCGTCAGGACCAGAAGCAAGGGACGGTGGAAGGGGAGAAAAGCCATGGCCGTTCCCCTGAGGCTGAGTGGTGGGTGGGGTCCCGGGGCAGTGATGAGCCTGTCCTTCCTGTCCATGCCACATGGACACGGGGCCACCTGGGAGACACCTTCCCGGCAGCTTCTCCTACAGACTCGCTTCTTCTCTTCACACACCTTCCCGCAGCTTCTCCTTCACAGACTGGCTCTTCTCTTCACACACCTTCCCAGAAGCTTCTCCTTCACAGACTGGCTCTTCTCTTCACACACCTTCCCGGCAGCCTCTCCTTCACAGACTGGCTCTTCTCTTCACACACCTTCCCAGAAGCTTCTCCTTCACAGACTCGCTCTTCTCTTCCCCCACACCTTCCCGGCAGCTTCTCCTTCACAGACTCCGCTCTTCTTCCCCACACCTTCCCGGCAGCTTCTCCTTCACAGACTGGCTCTTCTCTTCACACACCTTCCCGGAAGCTTCTCCTTCACAGACTGGCTCTTCTCTTCACACACCTTCCCGGAAGCTTCTCCTTCACAGACTGGCTCTTCTCTTCACACACCTTCCCGCAGCTTCTCCTTCACAGACTCGCTCTATTCTTTCCCCACACCTTCCCGGCAGCTTCTCCTTCAGACTCGCTCTTCTCTTTCCCACACCTTCCCGCAGCTTCTCCTTCACAGACTGGCTCTTCTCTTCCCCACACCGACGGTATTTCCTCGAGATAGTGACACTCTTTTCGTCTGCTGCAGCCTGTTCGCAATGCTCTAATCTTGGCATCATGGCAGCAGCGCTTTTGCTCACAGGATTTCCTGGCAAACGCCACCGAGAGACTTCCTCTCCCCACGACCCTCCTGGACGTACACACGTGCCAAGCCCCAGGACACACAGCACCTCGGAGGAGCAGCTTGTCCCGCCACGTGCCTGTCACTCGCACCTCGCCTCCAGCTGAAGGAGAGCACCAAGAACTCAGCCTCAAGGGAGGCAAGCTGCACAGTGGAGCTGTTGGCTCTCAACCCAGCCCTGCAAAACTCTCAAGATGCCCGTCGTGGGGCCAGAGTGATGGTACAGCGGTAGGCGATTGCCTGGCACACAGCCAACCCAGGTTTGACCCCATGCATTCCCAAGCCCAGCAGGTGTGGACCCTTCTACCCCCACCCTAAAAAGGACTCCCTCTTGGTTTGGGACACATGCATCTACCATCAGAGAGTTACAAAGCTGGCAACGAAGAAGAGCAGGGAGAAAGCGGAAGAGGAAGGAGAGTGAAAGAACAAACATGACTGGATGGAGCTGCCTGGAGACAGCTCGCGGGCTGATACAAGGCTAAGGCCCGAGGCCCAGGCCCGATCCCCGTGGATGGAGTTGCCTGGAGACGGCTCGCGGGCTGATACAAGGCTAAGGCCCGAGGCCCAGGTCCGATCCCCGTGGATGGAGCTGCCTGGAGACAGCTTCGCGGGCTGATACAAGTCTAAGGCCCGAGGCCCAGGCCCGATCCCCCGTGGATGGAGCTGCCTGGAGACGGCTCGCGGGTTGATACAAGGCCTGATGCAGGAGGCCCAGGCCCGATCCCCTGTGGATGGAGCTGCCTGGAGACAGCTCGCGGGCTGATACAAGGCTAAGGCCCAAGGCCCAGGCCCGATCCCCGTGTGGCCCCAACAAAACAGCAGAACGCAGCCACCTGTGCAGGCCCGTGCTGTGCCACGGCGGGAGCTGGGCTTGGCGGCAGGTTCCGGAGCACCCGCCGGGTGAGGAGAGCAGGGCCAAGGGCAGTGACAGAGGCAGGAGAAATGGGGAAACAGGTCCCAAGGGCAAGGACGTCCTTAAGACCTTACACTGAATATTTAAAACCTACCCTCAAGTAACAGCACAAAGAGAAACCTGGCGTTTATATGTGCATGGAAACATCCCAGTTTGGCTTACAAGGAAAGCAGCAACAGCGCTTTGCAGAAAACACTATCCTGTGCGTGCCACTGGCTTCCCACAATCATTCTCGACACACTGCAACACTGACCACACTGGAAAGTCCCAGAGAGTGGGTCTCGTCAGGGCAGAAAGGGCGCGCTGGCTCTGTTCAAACTACACGCAGGCTGCCACCCAGGACCGTGTGGTCAGCTGCAATGTCACCACCACGGCTCCACAGGGACCACGAGCTCCCTCCCTGACTGCGGAGAGCACTCGCCCAAGTCCTGGCCGATGAACCATCTCTCCACATGGTGCCCTGTGGCCCGAATTGGGGTGGTTCTCTGGCAGGACAGGGTTCAAGGCATGGACCAGGGATCTCCCCGCAACAGGGAAGGACTTGACTAGTATTATTTAGAAAAAAAAAAAAAAAAAAAGGTAAAACTTGTCTTGGAAATTGTCTTTCCAAAAAAATCATTTCCTTACTCACAGATGCTCTGTGATCTGCAAACACCCGCTTTCCGACAGACTCTGCCGAGCAGGGTGCCGGCCGCAAAGACGCACAGCTGGCTTCTGAGTGCAGACTGTGTTCCGGTGTCACAGAGCAAGCCGCGAACAAGCCCGAGCACAGAGACCTGACGCGACGCGCGGACAGACAGACGTCTGGTCAGCTGGGCCTAAGGCACACACAGATTCAGGAATAACCATTTCAGGCACAAAATATGAAGAAAATCTTTAAAATCAGGATTTTAGTATTTTGCTTCTTTTAGAACAGCAAAACCTTAAACTAGTGTAACAACACACCGATGACAGAATGAACACACACCTTTACTTAAAAAAATCACCACCAATATAACAATGAAGAGGTCGGAGCGATAGTCTGCGGGGAGGGCGTTTGCCTTGCATGTGGCTGAACTGGGTTCGATCCCCAGCAACCCATATGGTCCCCCAAGCACCACCAGGAGTAATTCCTGTGTGCAGAGCCTGGAGTAACTTCTGAGCATCGCCGGGTGTGACCCAAAAAAGCAAAATAACAAAAATACAAATAAGATAAAGATGAAGAGCCCAAATGCTAACATAGATACACTGAAGGGAAACTGAGGCACACAACTGCAACTGGCAAGTTATGGACCAATTACATATTTGACAGTGAGAATTTAAGAGAGAAGCAGAAAACTTTGATTTACCATGAAAGTGTTCTTTGGGGAATTCACAGTACATTATTAAAGAAGCAGAACCCATTGTCCCCTCAGCGGCGTCCTGAAAGTCTGCGTGAATGTCCTCTCGGGAGCAGGCTGGCCACCCCTGGTGTCTGCGCGTGTCCCTGGAAGGAAGCAAGGCTTGTAGGAGACCCCCTCATCTAGCCTACCTTGTTTTTGGGATTGGATGTGTTCATTACACTTCGGGTTTCTTTCCAGTATAAATGACAACACCTATTACAGTACCTGTGAAAACACGAAAGTGGACCTTACAGAAATCCTTTATAAGAACAGAGATTATACGCTTCTAAGTAACTGCCTGGATAGAAAGTACATTATTTCATTTTGCATAAATTATTCAACAGTTTACTTAGTTTGACTAGTTTATGAAAATCTAATCTCGTCTTTCCAAAGGAATTTTGCGAAAGCCAAATTCTTCAGCAATACAAGTCCACCTACACAGAGTAACAGAAAATGGGCTACAATTATTTCCACCATACTGAGCACTTGGCCCGAGTTTCAATGCGGAGGCTCCCTCTGACCCTGACGGACTCCATCGTGTGGGCCACCAACCAAGCCAGGCTACCGACACAGGTGCTCCGGGCCCTGCCAACAATCAGCCAGGCCACAGCTGGAAGCGACAGAGAAATCATCGGAAGGTGTTTCCAGCTGTGGATGTCAAAGCTGATGGGACTTAAGGCAGAAGAGCAACAGACCCTGGGCAGGGAATGAGGCGGCTGTGGACAGGGATGAGGCAATGGCCCGCGTGCATGCAGCTGGCCTAGTTTCATATGGGCCCCATATGATTCCCGAGACCAGCCAGGAACAAGCTCTAAGCACCGCTAAGGGTGGCCCAAAACCAAATATTTTTGCAAAGAATAGGCAGAGAGTGACCCTAGGTCACAACGCTCAGTGGGAGTCATCTCTGGGAAGGAAGGAAGAGCCAGGGAGGAACGTGAGCCCATTATGCCTGCTCCAACCTTCCAGAGTTCAAAGTGAGACCCCACTGCTGCCGCCTGGTGCTGGGCTGAGTGGGCTTCCGTGGACGCCCGAGCACCTGAACACAAGCAACGCAGCAGCTACTCCGCTTCCACCGAAAGCTTCCGGTAGCAGCATGAATGTGTGTCTCGGAGGGCACGGTGACAATCGCCTGTCCCCTCTGTTGTGAGCACAGGCCAGCTGGGGGTTGGACCCTGAAGCTCAAGCGCGGTGTCCCCCTCAGCAGACGCCGCCGACTGCAGACAAGCCTCACCCGCTACGGCCACACCACCCCAACGTCTGCACGTTGGCACAAACACAGAAAAGACTCCCTCCTCGTACCACTAAAGACCTCTCCAAAATGCCACACAACTCTTTTTCAGCAAAATAAAACCTTCACTGTGATCTGATTCATCTCCTGTTTTGTATGACTTAATCGAGCAAATTGATGATGCTAAATTAGCACCACGCATGAGCGATGACCAGTTGGAAATAAGCACACACGCAAGATGACCAGTTGGAAATGAGCACACACGAGAGATGACCAGTTGGAAATAAGCACACGAGAGATGACCAGTTGGAAATAAGCACACATGAGAGATGACCAGTTGGAAATAAGCACACGCGAGGGATGACCAGTTGGAAATAAGCACACACGGAAGACGACCAGTTGGAAATAAGCACACATGAGAGATGACCAGTTGGAAATAAGCACACACGAGAGATGACCAGTTGGAAATAAGCACACACAAGAGATGACCAGTTGGAAATAAGCAAAATGAGAGATGACCAGTTAGAAATAAGCACACACAAGAGATGACCAGTTGGAAATAAGCACACATGAGAGATGACCAGTTGGAAATAAGCACACCACGAGAGATGACCAGTTGGAAATAAGTACACATGAAAGACGACCAGTTGGAAATAAGCACACACGAAAATGACCAGTTGGAAATAAGCACACATGAGAGATGACCAGTTGGATATAAGCACACACGGAAGATGACCAGTTGGAAATAAGCAGACATGAGAGATGACCAGTTGGAAATAAGCACACACGCAAGATGACCAGTCGGAAATAAGCACACATGAGAGATGACCAGTTGGAAATAAGCACACGCGAGGGATGACCAGTTGGAAATAAGCACACACGAGAGATGACCAGTTGGAAATAAGCACACCACGAAAGATGACCAGTTGGAAATAAGCACACATGAGAGATGACCAGTTGGAAATAAGCACATGCATGAAAGATGACCAGTTGGAAATAAGCACACATGAAAGATGACCAGTTGGAAATAAGCACACACGGAAGATGACCAGTTGGAAATAAGCACACACGAGAGATGACGAGTTGGAAATAAGCACACATGAGAGATGACCAGTTGGAAATAAGCACACATGGAAGATGACCAGTTGGAAATAAGCACACATGAAAGACGACCAGTTGGAAATAAGCACACATGAGAGATGACCAGTTGGAAATAAGCACACATGAAAGATGACCAGTTGGAAATAAGCACACATGAGAGATGACCAGTTGGAAATAAGCACACATGAAAGATGACCAGTTGGAAATAAGCACACATGGAAGATGACCAGTTGGAAATAAGCACACATGGAAGATGACCAGTTGGGAAATAAGCACATGCATGAACGATGACCAGTTGGAAATAAACACATGCATGTAAGATGACCAGTTGGAAATAAGCACACACGAGAGATGACCAGTAGGAAATAAGCACACATGAGAGATGACCAGTTGGAAATAAGCACACATGGAAGATGACCAGTTGGAAATAAGCACACATGAAAGACGACCAGTTGGAAATAAGCACACCACGAAAAATGACCAGTTGGAAATAAGCACACATGAGAGATGACCAGTTGGAAATAAGCACACACGGAGATGACCAGTTGGAAATAAGCACACATGAGAGATGACCAGTTGGAAATAAGCACACACGGGAGATGACCAGTTGGAAATAAGCACACACGAAAGATGACCAGTTGGAAATAAGCACACACGAAAGATGACCAGTTGGAAATAAGCACACATGAGAGATGACCAGTTGGAAATAAGCACACATGGAAGATGACCAGTTGGAAATAAGCACACATGAAAGACGACCAGTTGGAAATAAGCACACATGAGAGATGACCAGTTGGATATAAGCACACACGGAAGATGACCAGTTGGAAATAAGCAGACATGAGAGATGACCAGTTGGAAATAAGCACACACGAAAGATGACCAGTTGGAAATAAGCACACATGAGAGATGACCAGTTGGAAATAAGCACACACGAAAGATAACCAGTTGGAAATAAGCACACACGAAAGATGACCAGTTGGAAATAAGCAGACATGAGAGATGACCAGTTGGAAATAAGCACATGCATGAAAGATGACCAGTTGGAAATAAACACATGCATGAAAGATGACCAGTTGGAAATAAGCACACACGAGAGATGACCAGTTGGAAATAAGCACACACGAGAGATGACCAGTTGGAATTAAGCACATGCATGAAAGATGACCAGTTGGAAATAAACACATGCATGAAAGATGACCAGTTGGAAATAAACACATGCATGAAAGATGACCAGTTGGAAATAAGCACACACGAGAGATGACCAGTTGGAAATAAGCACATGCATGAAAGATGACCAGTTGGAAATAAGCACACGAAAGATGACCAGTTGGAAATAAGCACACCACGAGAGATGACCAGTTGGAAATAAGCACACCCGAGAGATGACCAGTTGGAAATAAGCACACCACGAGATGACCAGTTGGAAATAAGCACACACGAGAGATGACCAGTTGGAAATAAGCACACATGAAAGATGACCAGTTGGAAATAAGCACACACGGAAGATGACCAGTTGAAATAAGCACATGCATGAAAGATGACCAGTTGGAAATAAACACATGCATGTAAGATGAGCAGTTGGAAATTAGCACACACGAGAGCTGACCAGTTGGAAATAAGCACACATGAGAGATGACCAGTTGGAAATAAGCACACGCATGAAAGATGACCAGCTGGCAATTCGTTTAGCCCTGGCAGAACAAAGCCCCGTTAAGAAGGGTTGGGGTTCATCAGCGAGGAGCCCTCCCCTCCGACCAGCTGCACCTCAGCATAGCCCATGGGAGGCTGGTCGGATCTTTCTAAATTCTGGTGACGGGACCAAAGGAATACTGTGCTCAGAGAAGGAATAAACACAGACTGAAACAAATTGAAAGGGCTCCATGCCAGGCTCTCACTCATTACAACAGCAGCCACTGCGCTGAGGTTACGTGCGGTCAGTGACCAGACTGGACTCAGGAGTTCGTCCCTCCGATGCCCATTTGCACGGTCAAAGGGACGCTCTTCCTGGACTGCCTGGGTCCAGGCCGGGAGAGGTCAAAACTCGGGGACCAGGAGTCGCCCGCCACCTAACGACATGCAGACATAAGCGGACATGGTGGAGACTCATTAGAGTAAGGAGAGACCAAGTGGACGAAGGGAGGAAGCTGCAGGGACCCAGCAGCCGCTCAGGTCGGTCTCCAGCCCCGCCTTACTGCGGTGTCCCTTAACAAGACGCTGAGAGCGCTGCAGCGCTGAGCTGGGAGCAACTCACTGGAAGGGGAGCACCGCGTCCACGCAGCAGAGAGCAGCACTGCCGCGGGGACAGGGGCTCAACTCAGGAAGGGGCAGGCGAGGTCAGAGTACGCAGTGACCCAGGACCCCTTGGCCAGGTCGGGCTCCAGCGACCGTGCAGCTCAGGGAAGACCCCAGCCCGCCTGCTGCGAAGGGGAGCCGCCTATGGGGCAGGTAGGCTGCTGCAATCCCGGTCGGCCCAGGTCTGCATCCCAGTACACTGGTCTCTGGGTCTGGTTCCGAGGAAGGTCTAGCGGACGGCTCCTGGCACCCAAACCCTGCGTCTTCCTCTTCTCTGTGGCTCTCTTCCCAGGAGCGCTTTGACATTTCTGATCTGTCACAAAACTACAGCAATGGTTCACCAAAGAAAATTACATCGAGGAAAAAATTCAGCTCTGTGCTGGTCAGATGCTGGTCAACGCAGCTTTACCAAGGATTGCTCTCCTGACTGCAGTGCTGCCGGCCTGCCCACGCCTGGCCAGTGGCCCTAGAAGCTGGGAACGCCCACAGGCAGATGTGCAGTGCTGGTCTGACTTCTGTGTGGGAGCCCAGGCGCCTCACTGACAGGGCCTCTTCAGCCACAAAGACGGCCGTGCAGGCAGGAGCGCTAGCGCCTTTGGTGCACGGGGCTTGGGGTCTGGTGCCTGAGACAGAGAGAGCCTGGGACACCGCCCGGGAGGCCCAAGGTCTCCCCTGACGCTCAACACCCCGAAGAGTCCTACTGACCGTCGGCACGGATGCAGCTCTGAAGCAGAGCCGTGTGGCAGGTGTGGAACTGCACTGACCTGCGAGCCGCGCCATCCTAACGCACCGGGAGGACGCGGTGCCTGCAGGCCGAGTGTGCGAGGGGCACGGTCGGGAGCACGGACAGGCACCCAGAGACCGTGTCACAGAGGCGCTTTATCTAACCTCAGCAGCATCCTCTGGAACAGTGCTGAGATCCTAATGTGCAGGAACAAAAGGTCGGAGGCACTTACAAAAATAAAGAAAACCACCTGTGAGTTCCTAAATACACGCAGCCAGGCCCTACACTGAGCAGGAGCAGGAACGGACACGAGGCTGCGGAGTGTCCCCTGCGGCCACCCACATCCCAACACCAGGGCGTGGTACCGCATGTGGTCGAGCTGACGTTCCCACACCAGGACACTGATAAGCTGCCATGCAGTACGACACTGGCCGGGAGGCAGGCGTGGCACAGGTCTCCCGCCCTTCCTGTCCGGCACCGTCATCCCTTCCACCGCCTAGGGGGTGTGTCTGAGCCAGGGTCCAAGGGAGCCTGGCGCAGAGCAGCTATGCCACCCGAAGAGGACAGGGCCCGGCTGAGCAGACAGTCACAGCACAGGGGGTGAGAGCCACGACTCTCTGCACAGGACAGGATACTCTCGGCATCTCTGCCGAGCACCCAGGCCCGTGGCGCAGGAACTGTGCTCTGCCTTTCTCCTAAACTCTGGACCCACAGACAGGTCCGGCTGTCACTGCACAAGCCCGGTTCTCGCCCTTTCGTCAGAGATTCGAGAACCTCACAGAACCCTCCTGAACAACCTGCTATTGGTTCTGCCGCCTTCCCCGGTGCGTGCAGCCCTGCCCTGGGCCTCAGAGGCACCCACCTGCCCTCAGCCCTCTGGGCCCCGGACTTCAAGTGAGGGGGCTCTTCCTTGGAGAAACGGCCCAAACCCTGGCCACGACGGCTCTTGGCCAAAGGTCCGAGGAGACCCTGAGGGAACAAATCGGTGGCATCTTGTGGGGCATCTCCGACACGGTCCTTTATCCCTGAGCACCACTGCCAGGGGCAGGCCATGCGCTGGGTGCCACAAAGGAGGGCGCAGGTGGCAGGGCACTACGTTAAGCGTCACAGCCCTCTGCTAAGCTCCCTTCAGCCAGCAGCACTCAGCCGACCTATTCCGAGGTCCAACACCTCCCAGAGAAACGCACTTTCTAAAGCAAGTATGAGTGGCTCCCCATCCCTGTGATCCCCAACATCCCCGATTTCCCCTCAGAGACATACAACCCTCGAGTGTGGCCCCCAAAGGGTGCCCTCTGCCCCAGCACCCAAAGCACCTAACAGACAGCTGAGCCGTCCCCCAGACCAAGTGCCCACTGGGTCAACCCCATGGAAGGCAGCAGCCTGATCTGTCGGGACGAGACCCAGGCCAGGCCCCAGGCCGTGAGCAGGCAAGCACACGGACCCCAGGAAAACACACGCCAACACGGCGGGCGAAGTCTTACCTGACGCCACCACAGTGCTTGCCCACAAGGTGTTCTCTATGCCAAGGCTCTCGTGAATGGGCGGGTCCGCGTCCTCCTGTCGAGCAGAGAGCAAGTCAGCCATGCTTCACAGCTGGACCCACAGCACCCAGAGCTGCAGACACAGGGGTGCAGGGACTTAGAGCCAGGGAGCAGACGCTGATGGGGGTGAGCCAGTGGGCTGAGACGGACTCAGTGACGGGCAGAGCGGCAACGGCAGTGTGGGGGGCTGAGGCTCTCCCACAGCCGCCCCAGCAGAGGGGTTGGGTGGGCCAAGGGCCCTGGCCATGCTAACGTCGCCTGCCCCCTGCAGGTGCTTCCCGAGGACAGGGCCGCACCCTCCCTCCAAGTCTCCGTCTTCCCGCAAGCAGCCGTCGGGCGCCGAACACACCTGCACGTGCCTGGAAAGGTGGACCCTGAGCACGTGCCGCGGCGGGACTCGGAAAGAGCAGAAAAGACAATGCGTTGACACCTCACTGACAGCTGCACGGACAGTTTGCAATGGAATAAACCACCATTGTAAAAAGCCCAACACAACAACAAAAGGAACAGCAAACCTCATCTTCAGACTCAACAATGTCTAAAGGCACTGAAAAGTCAGAAGGCAAATACAGCCCTGGGAACCAGGGACTACGGCCTGGCCGAGGAACCTGAGTCAGGAACTATAGCCTGGCCAAAAAACCTGGAGTCGGGAACTACGGCCTGGCCGAGGAACCTGAGTCGGGAACTACGACCTGGCCGAGGAACCTGAGTCGGAACTACGGCCTGGTCGAGGAACCTGAGTCGGGAACTATGGCCTGGCTGAGGAACCTGAGTCAGGAACTACGGCCTGGCCGGGGAACCTGAGTCGGGAACTATGGCCTGGCCGAGGAACCTGAGTCAGGAACTACGGCCTGGCTGAGGAACCCGAGTCGGGAACTACGACCTGGCCGAGGAACCTGAGTCGGAACTACGGCCTGGTCGAGGAACCTGAGTCGGGAACTATGGCCTGGCCGAGGAACCTGAGTCAGGAACTACGGCCTGGCCGAGGAACCTGAGTCGGGAACTATGGCCTGGCTGAGGAACCCGAGTCAGAACTACGGCCTGGTCGAGGAACCCAGTCGGGGAACAACGGCCTGGCCGAGGAACCTGAGTCGGGAACTACGGCCTGGCTGAGGAACCTGAGTCAGGAACTACGACCTGGCCGAGGAACCTGAGTCGGGAACTACGGCCTGGCTGAGGAACCCGAGTCGGGGAACTATGGCCTGGCCGAGGAACCTGAGTCAGGAACTACGGCCTGGCCGAGGAACCTGAGTCGGGAACTACGGCCTGGCCGGGAACCTGAGTCAGGAACTACGGCCTGGCTGAGGAACCCGAGTCGGGAACTACGGCCTGGCTGAGGAACCTGAGTCGGAACTACGGCCTGGCCGAGGAACCTGAGTCAGGAACTATGGCCTGGCCGGGGAACCTGAGTCAGGAACTACGGCCTGGCTGAGGAACCTGAGTCAGGAACTACAGCCTGGCTGAGGAACCGAGTCGGAACTACAGCCTGGTCGAGGAACCAAAGTTGGGAACTATGGCCTGGCCGAGGAACCTGAGTCAGAACTACGGCCTGGTCGAGGAACCCAGTCGGGAACAACGGCCTGGCTGAGGAACCTGAGTCGGGAACTACGGCCTGGCTGAGGAACCTGAGTCGGGAACTACGGCCTGGCTGAGGAACCTGAGTCAGGAACTACGGCCTGGCCGAGGAACCCAGTCGGGAACAACGGCCTGGCTGAGGAACCTGAGTCGGGAACTACGGCCTGGCCGAGGAACCTGAGTCGGGAACTACGGCCTGGCCGAGGAACCAAAGTCGGGAACTATGGCTTGGCTGAGGAACCTGAGTGGGAACTACGGCCTGGCCGGGGAACCTGAGTCGGGAACTATGGCCTGGTCGAGGAACCTGAGTCGGGAACTTTGGCCTGGCTGGGGAACCTGAGTCGGGAACTATGGCCTGGCCGAGGAACCTGAGTCGGAACTACGACCTGGCCGAGGAACCTGAGTCGGGAACTACGACCTGGCCGAGGAACCTGAGTCGGGGAACTACGACCTGGTCGAGGAACCTGAGTCGGGAACTACGGCCTGGCCGAGGAACCTGAGTCGGGAACTACGACCTGGTCGAGGAACCTGAGTCGGGAACTTTGGCCTGGCTGAGGAACCTGAGTCGGGAACTTTGGCCTGGCTGAGGAACCTGAGTCGGGAACTCTGGCCTGGCTGAGGAACCCCGGGTTGGGAATGGAAACTGGCTGAGGCACATCAGACACTACAGCTGCACTTTCCAACCTGCTCCATGTTGTCCACTTTCCAATGTCCTCGAGCAGGCCAATATTACAAGCGACAGGCCAAGAAAACACAGAAAAGTGAAGTACAGGCGGCTTATCCTTGTAACATCGATGTAGGTCCCTAAACAGGGGGCCGGAGAGAGAGTACAGTGGTCACAGCGCTAGTCTTGCTGCAGATGACCCTGTTTGGTCTGGACACCAGACAGTCCCCAGAACACTGGCAGGAGACAACCTAAAACAACAGCGACAACCTGAAACAACAGCAACAACCGAAACAACAGCAACAACCTGAAACAACAGCGACAACCTAAAACAACAGCGACAACCGAAACAACAGCAACAACCTAAACAAAAGCTACTGAAATGAATTCAGGGAGTCCGACCACTCACGGTGGCGCTCGGGCGCTGGGCAGGACTCCAGGAGACCAAAGTGGCCTGAGGTACACAAGGCCCGCCTCGGCCGTCTCTCAGTGCGCTCTGCTGCTGGGAGCTGTAATAACACGCATGTGTGCACACAGGAGGAAATGCGACATTTCTCTTCTGCTGCCCTTTAACCAGGACAGCAGGCGGAGACAGCGCAGGACTCAGGCGCCTGCCTGCACCACAGCTGACTGTTTGGTCACATACAGTCCCTGAGCACAAAGCCAGGAGCAGCCTCAAGCACCTCTGGGCGTTGACCTAAAACCAAAACCAAACACAGGAAAAACCCAAATGGCATCTCACTGGCTGGCTGTCCCTTAAGTCGTTTGCTGCTGATCAGAGTTACACAGCAGCATGTGTAGTCCGATTTTGACATTTTTTAATGACTATGTTCAAAGACAAAAGATTAAAATATGAGAACTTTCCTACTTCGAGTTGTAAGCACTTGTGGTGACTTGGTGTGGGGAGATGACTAGCTCTGGGTGCCCGCAGTGGGCACCCATAGAAAGCCACTCACAGCAGTGGGTCACTTGTCTTTCTTTCGGGTAACAAGCAGGGAGTCACTCCTGACTGGTGACTCCTGAAGCCGGTGTCACCTCCACGCAAATGTGCGCATATTTACCCAGGTGGGCTGTGCAGCGCGGGACCACGAGCCTCGCGAGATACCCAGGTGGGCTGTGCAGCAGGGACACGAGCCTGCGAATACCCAGGTGGGCTGTGCGGCGGGACACGAGCCTGCGAATACCCAGGTGGGCTGTGCAGGCGGGACACGAGCCTGCGAATACCCAGGTGGGCTGTGCAGGCGGGACCACGAGCCTCGCGAATACCCAGGTGGGCTGTGCAGGCAGGACACGAGCCTGCGAATACCCAGGTGGGCTGTGCAGGCGGGACCACGAGCCTGCGAATACCCAGGTGGGCTGTGCAGGCGGGACCACGAGCCTCTGCGAATACCCAGGTGGGGCTGTGCAGGCGGGACACGAGCCTGCGAATACCCAGGTGGGCTGTGCAGGCGGGACATGAGCCTGCGAATACCCAGGTGGGCTGTGCAGGCGGAACACGAGCCTGCGAAGCGTGTGCTTGGCCACTGGGCCCCACCCTAGCCCCAGGCTGCCCGTCACTGGAAACGGCCAAGCCTGAAGATGACAAAGCCAGGAACCGGAAATCACGGCTGTAAGAAACAGCCCATGTTATTGATGTGTTCTTTCCACTCAGTCATCAAACGCTTCCGGAATATCAATCGCCGCCACTTTGCTCACTACTGGAAAGCAGCTGCTAGATTTGATGTCCGTACATGCGTCTCTCTAGACCCATCCCAGTCACCCGTCTGTCTGCGGCTGTCCCTGACACCAGCCCTGGTGGCTCAGCCTCCTGCTGCCGCTTCATCTTCCTGAGCCCAGAAGATGGACAGGGCTTGGCTCTTAGCCTGCCTTGCTCCTGGCACCTGAACCAGAGGCTAGGGCCTGGGAGGCTGCGAGGCCCTGAAGCGCCCGACCGGGGCTAATTCTGAAACGACTCAACAGGGCTTCATCTCACCATCTACGACCAAGATCATCCCAAGGTCTTGCTCAGCCCCACTGGCTCTAAGAACAATCCAGGCGGTTCTCCCCTGAATGTTCCTGGTTCCGTGTGACAGAGGCAGGCACAGAAGGGTCCAGTGGATGTTGCGTGAGCTGTGCGGGTTTCTGCCGCACTGTCGGCCGCCTGCTTCTTTGTGTTCCTGCGGCCCTGGGCCCTGCTGGTCGGCGGCAGCTCCCCACTCCCTGGCCCCTGCACATTGTGGGGGGGTCCCTCGCGGCCCGCCCCAGCGGCCACCCGCCTCCAGTTGCCTCAGCAGCCCGGCGAGTCAAGACTTCCACTGGCCCTGTCCAACACGGAGCCGAAGTGCAGCTGATGGCACAGTGCTCCCATTATGTCGGACCCGAGAAGAGTGCGGGCCAAGAGAAAGCGTGAAGGCGGAATGAAGGCTCGGACGGGGATAAAGGCTCTGCGCAACCGAGCTTCAGCAACACAAGTGCCCCACTACTCTCCTGCGGCTCTCGTCACACAAAGGCTTTGCCTATCGCTAACACAATTCGTGTTTGAAGCCACAGCGTCTGTGTGGTTTCTTTTCGCCTCTGTAATAACAATGATAGACTTTAAAATTAAACATTTTTCTAATATCAAGAAAATTATTGTCAAGGATAGCTATTTACTAATCTCATAGAGAACAGAATAAGGCCTGGGAAGATGGGAGAGAAATTATCTCTAAGTAACTTTCTCTTTGGTTTCCCACTGCCTTAACATTACATAGTTTAAAAAGATAAAATCTGCCTTCTGAGGAGAATGCAGAGTGTTACAGTTTCAAGCTGTTTTCTCAATAGCTACCCTATTTAACAAACAATAGAGATTTGCCTTTTCAGAGATTTTTTCTTTTTGGAGAAGGCGTGCACGATGATGAGCGTGCTGTGGCCTGCGAGAGGAACCACAGCACAGACACATCATAAAAATGCCTGGGAACACACACACTCCCTCACTGCAAAGTGAGCAGCGGCTCCAACCCCGACTCACAGCTCTGTCCTGCTGTCCGGCCCGAGAGAGAGGGCCAGTGCACAGGGAGCGCTCCTCGCCGGCCAGCTCTCCCTCAGCTTCCTGCCACAAGGCAAGAGGAGCCGAGTCCCAGCCCTTCAGCGGGCACAGAGAGCACCACTCGCTAGGCACAGAGTTGGTCACTGGCACTGCCACACTCGCTAGGCACAGAGTCGGTCAGCGGCACTGCCATGCCCGCTAGGGACAGAGTCAGTCACTGGCACTGCCACACTCGCTAGGTGCAGAGTCGGTCACCGGCACTGCCACACTCGCTAGGTGCAGAGTCGGTCACCGGCACTGCCACACTCGCTAGTCACAGAGTCAGCCACCGGCACTGCCACACTCGCTAGGTGCAGAGTCGGTCACCGGCACTGCCACACTGCTAGGTGCAGAGTCAGTCACCGGCACTGCCACACTCGCTAGGTGCAGAGTCAGTCACCGGCACTGCCACACTCGCTAGGTGCAGAGTCAGTCACCGGCACTGCCACACTCGCTAGGTACAGAGTCAGTCACTGGCACTGCCACGCCCGCTAGGTACAGAGTCAGTCACTGGCACTGCCACGCCCGCTAGGTACAGAGTCAGTCACCGGCACTGCCACACCTGCTAGGGACAGAGTCAGTCACCGGCACTGCCACACTCGCTAGGCACAGAGTCGGTCAGCGGCACTGCCACGCCCGCTAGGTACAGAGTCAGCCACCGGCACTGCCACACTTGCTAGGTGCAGAGTTAGTCACCCGGCACTGCCACGCCCGCTAGGTACAGAGTCAGTCACTGGCACTGCCACACTCGCTAGGTACAGAGTCAGTCACTGGCACTGCCACGCCCCGCTAGGGACAGTCAGTCACCGGCACTGCCACGCCCGCTAGGGTAGAGTCAGTCACTGGCACTGCCACGCCCGCTAGGTACAGAGTCAGTCACTGGCACTGCCACGCCCGCTAGGTACAGAGTCAGTCACCGGCACTGCCACACCTGCTAGGGACAGAGTCAGTCACCGGCACTGCCACACTCGCTAGGCACAGAGTCGGTCAGCGGCACTGCCACGCCCGCTAGGTACAGAGTCAGCCACCGGCACTGCCACACTTGCTAGGTGCAGAGTTAGTCACCGGCACTGCCACGCCCGCTAGGTGCAGAGTCAGTCACCGGCACTGCCACACTCGCTAGGTACAGAGTCAGTCACTGGCACTGCCACGCCCGCTAGGTACAGAGTCAGTCACTGGCACTGCCATGCCCGCTAGGTAGAGTCAGTCACTGGCACTTCCACACCCACTAGGGACAGAGTCAGTCACTGGCACTGCCACGCTCGCTATGTACAGAGTCAGCCACCGGCACTGCCACGCCCACTAGGTGCCTCACCACTAGGCAGTCACCTGGCACTTTCTCCTTTCATTGTTGGTAACTCAGAACTCGAGAGAAGTCTTGAGTGCAGCGAGGACTGCGAGAACCCTGCAGAGATCTGAGAGACTCCGCCCCTTTGCAGGAGAACAAGACCAGAGACCAGGTCATGCCCGCTGAGATGCGCCCCTTGGGGGTCAGGTGTCTTGGCCCTAGTGGGGCCCTGGGCAGAAGAGGCCTGGCAGCACGGAATGGCACTGTCTTTCTGGGGAAGCTGCCCTGTCTATGCCCGAGAATGGCACCGGCGCCTTCTGGGAAGCTGCCCTGTCTATGCCCGAGAATGGCACCGAGTGTCTTTCTGGGGAAGCTGCCCTGTCTATGCCCGAGAATGGCACCGGCGCCTTCTGGGAAGCTGCCCTGTCTATGCCCGCGAATGGCACCGAGCGCCTTCTGGGAAGCTGCCCTGTCTATGCCCGAGAATGGCACCGGCGCCTTCTGGGGAAGCTGCCCTGTCATGCCGACTCCTTCCTTCCCTGTGACCTGTGCACATTGCACGAGTGTCTCCAGCCGCGAAGCCCCGATTCTGACTGCACCATTTCCTGGACACTCCACCTGACTTCCTGAACAGGACAGAAGGGCCTGCGCTCTGCCGGCGGCTGCTGGCACCACCCTCCCTCCGCTCCCCAGGTCCTGCGTCTACCGGGTCCTGAAGCAGCTTCAGTCCTTCCTGCTCGGGGCCCTGTCACAGTCCTATGGAAACCCACCCTGAGCCTGTTTGCCAGTGCCAGGATGCTTCCCTTCCCCTACCTGCACTCCGGAATGCTCCACCTCCACACACCTGTCACCAGGAACCAAGACCGGAGGCTGGTGTGAATCTGTGCCAGTCTGGGGACCAGCGCCCGTCCGTGACAGTCTGGGGACCAGCACCCATCCGTGTGAGTCTGGGGACCAGCACCCGTCCGTGTGAGTCTGGGGTCCAGCACCCGCCCATGTGAGTCTGGGGACCAGCACCTGTCCGTGACAGTCTGGGGTCCAGCACCTGTCCGTGTGAGTCTAGGGTCCAGCACCCATCCGTGTGAATCTGTGAGACCAGCACCCGTCCGTGTGAGTCTGGGGACCAGCACCCGTCCGTGTGAGTCTGGGGTCCAGCGCCCGTCCGTGTGAGTCTGGGGACCAGCACCCGTCCGTGTGAGTCTGGGGTCCAGCACCCGTCCATGTGAGTCTGGGGTCCAGCACTCGTCCGTGAGTCTGTGAGACCAGCACCCGTCCGTGTGAGTCTGGGGACCAGCACCCGTCCGTGTGAGTCTGTGAGACCAGCACCCGTCCGTGTGAGTCTGGGGACCAGCACCCGTCCGTGTGAGTCTGGGGTCCAGCACCCGCCCATGTGAGTCTGGGGACCAGCACCCGTCTGTGACAGTCTGGGGTCCAGCACCCGTCCGTGTGAATCTGTGAGACCAGCACCCGTCCGTGTGAGTCTGGGGACCAGCACCCGTCCGTGTGAGTCTGGGGTCCAGCGGCCGTCCGTGTGAGTCTAGGGGACCAGCACCCGTCCGTGACAGTCTGGGGACCAGCACCCGTCCGTGTGAGTCTGAGGACCAGCACCCGTCCGTGTGAGTCTGGGGTCCAGCACCCGTCCGTGACAGTCTGGGGACCAGCACCCGTCCGTGTGAGTCTGGGGTCCAGCACCGTTCGTGTGAGTCTGGGGACCAGCACCCGCCCATGTGAGTCTGGGGTCCAGCACCCGCCCGTGACAGTCTGGGGACCAGCACCCGTCCGTGTGAGCCTGGGGTCCAGCACCCGTCCGTGTGAGCCTGGGGTCCAGCACCCGTCCGTGTGAGTCTGGGGTCCAGCACCCGTCCGTGTGAGCCTGGGGTCCAGCACCCGTCCGTGTGAGCCTGGGGACCAGCGCCCGTCCGTGTGAGCCTGGGGACCAGCGCCCTGTCCTCTCACTGGGCCCCACACACCACTATTGCAAGAGCAAATTTCTTACCCGGTAAACGTGCCTTCAAACTATGGATATCCAGCTGTGGCTTCTGCGCATGGACGTAGGCACTGATGGAGAAGAGATCCTGCAAGACAAAAGGCCCAGACTGAACTGTCGTCGCCAGCGCAGTGTTCACCCACCGGTGACTGGTTTTCTTCACTTCACTTGTCTTCCCGTTGTTCATCGATTTGCTCAAGCAGGCACCAGTAACATCTCCCTATGTCCTGTGGCCAGCAAGTGTACCCCTGGGCATCGGCTTGTTCCAAGAACTGGAAAAGCCCCAAACCATTCATTCAAACCATGTAAGAATGGTTTTTCTTACATCACCTATTAAAATGAGAGCTGACTCTGCACTCTGGTGAGGTGCCTGGAAAGTTTTCAAGCTCCACAGCTCTGTGACAATGTCTCTGGAGTCAGGGACGGTGTGTTACAGTCTTGAGTAAGCCCTGAGCTCTGCTGGTGTGACCCCAAAGCAAGAGCATAGCAGTACAGACAGAGAGAAGGTCCGGGGCCCTGAGCAGAGGCAGAGAAGGTCAGAGAGAGCGGAGGCAGCAGGCACAGTAGGCTACGGCACTTCGGGTGGAGGGACGCTGACGGACACAGTGAGCCCCTCTGAGACACAGCAGACTTCGGGCAACATGAGCACGATGCTGAGCAAGCAGCTCAGGAAGGCGGAAGAAACCCCGCTCCAACGCACCTCTGCCCACGCCCGCGCCAGCGAAGCAGAAGAACGCGCTCCACCCAGAAGACCAGACACCACACGGCTGAGTAATGGCGCCATAATGGGGTTGTCATTCGAGCGTTTCACGATAATTTAAAAATCATTCTCGAGTTCTCAATAATGTAGGAGAGTCTCTGCTATTAGGTCAAGGGTAGCATTTGTTCGCATTACTTAAAGGTCATTAAAATACACCCTTAATCATAACATGTGGTTCATTACAAATAAAATTGCCTTTCGTTCAATAAAACTAATTAAATGTAAATGGTATTGTTTACTGCTCTATGGATCTTTTGAAATAAATCAGCTAGTCATGATTTATTGAAAACGACTGTGACCTCATTGCTGTTAATAAACGTGCCTGATCGCAAGCAGACACACAGCCCCCCAACATCCCATGCGGGGGCCACCCTCCAACAGCACCAGTGACTGACTCTGGCCACGAGCTGCTCACTGTCTTACCACAGGTGACCAAGCACCACTGCACACAACACAGATGCCCCGAATCAGGAGGGACCAGGGATGGCCCAGTCACAGTTAACTGGACACCGAGGTGAGAACACTAGTGTACACATGCACACACAAACACGACCAGGTGACACACGCCTTCTCCCAACACCACACACACACACCAGGCTCACACCTTCCCCCAATATCTCACACACACAGAGATATACACACTCACACACACTCAAATGGGCTGACATATCACACTTTTTCCCAACATTACACACACTTCCCTCAATACTACATACACACAAAACCATGACCAGGCTGGCACATGCCATCCCCGCCCCCTCTACACACTTGCCCTTTACCCCGCCTAAAATCCAGGACTAGGCTTGCAGAGGACCACGAATGCAGCCACGCCACGGACTTGTGTGGTTCTAATACACTGACTTGATGTGGCTCCTACTTTGGTCTCTCGGTCAAGCACCTATTTCTGCCGTCCATTTCAGAGACCCCCAGAAGCCAGTGAAGTGAAGACAGAGGGACAAACAGACCGACCCCTGAAGGAATTCTACTGCTTTAGTGTTCGGCGACTGTTGCAGTACACTGCTGCCCAGAGCCTCTGCATCCGCCTGGAGTTGCCTCTTGCAGGTCACCTTGTAGATAGGAGGGAGGACAGTTTGAATGTGGCAGCTCATCTGACCGTGTATTCTATACCGGCTGGTATAAATACTCTCTCATGCTCCCACAATCACTGTGGGACTAGCTAGATCTTACCGGTATATTTGCCTGGCCCACGTTGGATCTCTAAGTAATTAGCCCAGAGAGAAATGCTGTTTGCCTCGCAAGCAACAAGAAGGCAGGGCTCTCTGATAACTCAAAGGCTGACATACAGAACAACCATGAAGAAAAGACGCGAGACTCTTGTGAAGCCTTGGAGAAATATTTAACTGGCTATAGAATATTCTTTGGTACAGATGCATGCCTTTGTACTCTGAGATACAGTTCATCTCAGAAACTCCTTCTCTCTACCCTGCAGAGGCACTTCCAAGGCAGATCTTGGCTCAGCAAACATTAGCATTTCACAGGGCCTAGGTGAGGTCTTGGAGAAATTACCTGAGGGATTTGACCCTGATGGCTTTCCACTGGAGTGGGAGTTCTGGGTTGCAGGGATATAAAAACTAGCCTGCTTGGGGCCATAGGGGATATGCTACAGTGGATAGGGCATTTACCTTGTACACAACCGACCGGGTTCGATCCCTGGCATCCCATATGGTCCCCGAGCAGCGCCAGGAGCAATTCCTGAGTGCAGAGCCAGGAGTAACCCCTGAGCATTGCTGGGTGTGACCCAAAGGGAAAAATAAAACTAGCCTGCTTTCTTTCTGGGGCTCTTTTCCCCTTTTCTGCTGGCGCTCCCCTTCTTGCCTCTTCCTGTCTCCTCTCTACGGGGACTTAACACGAGGTGGCCGCCATCTTGCCCTACACGTGGCCAGGGCCCAGCCGGAACCCTTAGTTCAGGGTTTTTCCTATTGCAGATTTGTATGCCTGAACCTGTGTTAAGTAAAGCATTTTGAAACTTCTCTGGATTCTTGCGTCTTTCTCCGTCTCCAGCCGCCAATCCCCAGGGCAGAAGGGGATCCCTGACCGTGCTCGGATTTTTTTGTGGGGCGCCCCAGCGCTTCCCCAAGCAACTACCTTTCCAGCCTCAAGTGTTCAGCGCTACTTAAGGATGAGAGAGGAGAGAGAGAGACAGAGAGAGACAGAGACAGAGAGAGAGAGAAGAGAGAGAGAGAGAGAGAGAGAGAGAGAGAGAGAGACAGAGAGAGAGAGAGACGAACACACAAGTATCCAAAAGAGACTCTTTAAGGGAGAAACTATAGCTAGAACCCCAACAATCCAATGGTATTAGTCAAGGGCTTAAAGAATGGCTGCAAAGACAAAACCTGCTTTTAGGAACAGTGGGTCAGCCAAGGTGGACATGGGGAGTAGGGAGGGGAAGCAAAGCTCTGTCCTGCCATGAAGGGCGCCCCGCCCAGAGACCTCCGCAGTGGCCGTGGGCAGTAAAGCTCTGTCCTGCCACGAAGGACGCCCGCCCAAGACCTCCGCAGTGGCCGTGGGAAGCAAAGCTCTGTCCTGCCCATTAGAAGGACGCCCGCCCAGAGACCTCCACAGTGGCCGTGGGCAGTAAAGCTCTGTCCTGCCACATGAAGGACGCCCCGCCCAGAGACCTCCGCGGTTGCCGTGGGCAGTAAGAGCCTCAGCCGAGTGCAGAGCAAGAAGCCTCCAGCGGCACCTCAGCCCACGGCCACCACAGCCTTCGTGAGGACCCCCTGGCGGAAACAGAGGCAGGGGGCGGGGCTGGCCCCCCAAGCACAGCCAGTGTGAAATACTCTGTCCAGTGGTCAGAGGCATGAAGCTGTTTGGGCCTGTGGAGCTGGGCCCACCGGGCTACCCTCCGAGTCCTCGGGAGCCAGGCGGTGACCAAGAGGGGAAACGCCCTGACTGGCACAGAGAGCGCCAGCCTGGAGACGGGTCTCGTGTGCCGAGCCACCAGCTGGCGGGCGGCGCAGGTGGGGGAGACGACGGCCCTGGGACTCTGCTCCTCAGAGCAGGATGTGGCTGAGATCATCTTAAGTCCGCGCAAAAAGTAATAACCGGCCGACAAGCCTGGCTAAGAGGCGATACCTCTGTGTCAGACCAAAACAAATTCTATAGGCATGGGAAACTTGGCCTGTCCTGATTTATACGACTCCATGGAATGGAGAGATCAGTTGCAGTAGAAGAAACCGAAGACAGTGGGGTTCCATAGTGTAATGGTTAGCACCCTGGACTCTGAAGAACCGAAGACAGGAGCCACCTCAGACCCCTGCTAATTACTGGTAGGGAGCACTTCAGAACTTAGCTGCACTTTGGCTCACGAGGCTAGGTCCACGACAGAGGACACTCAGCCTGACTGGTCATCTCAGGAATGCATGGCAGAGTCAGTCCAATAAACTATCCTACTCAGAGACAAGAAGAAAACGCCCGTGACGGTCTAACAGAAAAGAAAAGACCTCCTGAAGACCCTCACAGCCGTAGGGACGAGCCCTCTCAGCACACAGGATGCCATGCACTCCGAAGCTAAGCAACAAGGCAGTGTTCAATGCTGTGCTGAGATTTCAGCAGGTGGAAAGCCAACGAAAGATCCAGAAGGCAGAACGTGTGGGCGACAAGCAAAGGGCCATGCAGCAGCTTGACCTGAAACCAATAAAAGCCACTTCACCAAGGGTCTGCCACTGGCACCCGGCCCAGAAACATGGACCACACACTTCGCCTGTGCAGAAGCCAGCGTCGCGACAAGCACCCCATGAGCACTTCCAAAGCAGCACCAAGACCCACGTAGGCCTGCAGTCACACAAGGAGGGTAGAGTCTCGGGCAGCGGTCAGCACCAGCGCCAGAGTCATGTGGCACAGGCGCCCCTCCACAAGGGCACACAAACGGGCCCTGTCCAGGCCTACTGGCTGCCTGCATTACCATGGAGGCCCAGCCAACTCCACCTTCCCTCGTGACTCTGAAGGAAATACCGCCAAGCGGAGCAGTCCAGAGAACACACATCTAGTCCACCAAAAGCAGGAAGCAGACTCCCCGAGCAGGAGCGCTGACAGACAGGGATGCCCCCGCAGCCAGGATCTGTTGGCGGGATTTAGCAGGCAGGGCAGAAGATTCTCAGAGAGCCGGAAAGGGGCTGAGGAGTCCAGGCACTGGCCCAGGCAGACGGTGGGAGGCAGAGGGAAATCAGAAAAGGGAAGCAGCTGCGTGATACTATTCACACACACGTTAAGGCTTAATTCTTAATGGGAAATCAGAGCATAAGAATGGGTGAGGCTGAGGCTGGAGCGGCAGCCCAGCGAGCAGGGCTTTGGCCTTGCACGAGGGCCCGACCTGGGTTCGATTCCCGGCATCCTGTATGGCCATATGGTCCCCAAAGCACTGCCAGGAGTAATTTCTGAGTGCAGAGCCAGTTCCAGGGACTGGTGTCGGAAAAGGTCGACCATACGCCAAATCAAAGATGTACACATTTGAAAAGGAGCTGTCCAAATTTTCTGAAGAGGAATTATTTTTCAATGACTGAAAAACATTTTCAAAGGTTTTTACATAATTCTGTACTTTCCTTGTCAACAGATGTGCAGGTCCAACTACTCAGCTGGACTTTACAAAGCAGGGACCAGCCCACCCCCGACCCCGTCTCCTACACAGGCTGGAAGGACTTTACAAAGCAGGGACCACCCACCCCCGGCCCCGTCTCCTACGCAGGCTGGAAGGACTTACAAAGCAGGGACCAGGCCACCCCCACCCCCCCTCTCACGCCCAGGCTGGAAGGACTTTACAAAGCAGGACCACCCCACCCTCGCCCCGTCTCCACGCAGGCTGGGAAGGAGCTGCTCAAACACTCTGCACAAGTTCTTGACTTTAAGGCAATCCAGCAGAAAACGGGCTGGAGAAACAGCGCAGCAGGCGGGCACCTGCCTTGCACACAGTGACCCGGATCTGATCCCCCAGCATCAAGGTGGCCCTGAGCCCCAACAGGAATAAGCCCTGAGCACCACTGGGTGTGGGCCCCAAACCGAAACAGCAACAATAAAGGAAAAAGAAAACTGAAAGAAAGAGAAGACGAAAGACCACGTGTGAAGCCAAGGGGCCGTCGGAACCGCCCAGCAGGCTCTGGCTGGCAGCAAGGCCGCAGGGGCGCCTACAGCGCGTTCCGTCTACCCCACTCACCCCCAGGGACGGCAGCCTCTGCGTGCAGCTCACGGCCACTTTCAGCTTCCAGTCCGTCTCGCCGTCCAGCTGATCCGTTCGAATAAAGCAGGAACCTTGGAATGAGAGAACAGAGATTCACGACTCCGGACCTGTGGTACGCGGTTAGGCAAAGGTACCGATGCTGGAGCACCACGAGGTACAGAACATACCTGTCAGGAGAAGCCCCACACAAATCCCTTTGCAGCCTCGATTTGACTCACAAAATGAGCCTGTCACAAACACAATGGTCATTACCTCTATTAATAATCGTTCCCTACCTGCTCCTGCTACCTATTAGACAGAGTATGAACAGTGCTTTACTTTACAAAGACTGCGCTAATCATTCCTATCTCTAATTCATCTTAATAGCGATAAAAATAACAGACACCCGAAGAGAAAAACAATCCCCACTACATGCAGCCGAGCCCGGGGAGGGGGCAGAGTGTGAGAACATCCTCCGTCCTATCATTCCTGAGGCCCCTTGGCGAAACACAAGGGAAACGTGACGTGACGGTCTCAGGATACCAGAACTGCTCAGACTTTGGTCTGGGATTTGCCGCCATCGAGACAGTCGCTCCATGTATACAACGTGACTGTGTGACATCTGTGACGAGGGTGGTCGGAGCTGTAGACGAGCAGTATTTGTATGTTATGGAACTTAGACTAGTAGGAATCCAAACCGGGACAGCGATAGGCGTTAGGACCTTCAAGGCGATCTCCATGGTAACGACCAAGAAAAAGGACTAACAAAATACCTAGAATTCAGACACTTTACTACAGTACTCGGTCTGAACAGAACAGAAACACAGCATGCAGGAAGTGAGGGGTGAAAAGGAACAAGTCACCGCAGAAGCAAACAGAAAAGGAGGGCGTGCGTCCAGGCAGTCCCTATACATGTGACCAGGACAGGAGGACCTGTGTCCAGGCAGCCCCTATACCTGTGACCAGCACAGGAGGGCGTGCGTCCAGGCAGCCCCCTATACCTGTGACCAGCACAGGAGGACGTGCGTCCAGGCAGCCCTATACCTGTGACCAGCACAGGAGGACGTGTCCAGGCAGTCCCTGTACCAGTGACCAGCACAGGAGGGACGTGCGTCCAGACAGCCCCTATACCTGTGACCAGCACAGGTGGACGTGAGTCCAGGCAGCCCCCTATACCTGTGACCAGCACAGGAGGTGCGTCCAGGCAGCCCCTATACCTGTGACCAGCACAGGAGGACGTGCGCCCAGGCAGCCCCTGTACCTGTGACCAGCACAGGAGGACGTGTCCAGGCAGCCCCTGTACCAGTGACCAGCACAGGAGGATGTGCATCCAGGCAGTCCCTATACCTGTGACCAGCACAGGTGGACGTGAGTCCAGGCAGCCCCTATACCTGTGACCAGCACAGGAGGACGTCGCCCAGGCAGCCCCTATACCTGTGACCAGCACAGGAGGACGTGCGTCCAGGCAGCCCCTGTACCTGTGACCAGCACAGGAGGACGTGTGTCCAGGCAGCCCCTGTACCAGTGACCAGCACAGGAGGATGTGCGTCCAGGCAGTCCCTATACCTGTGACCAGCACAGGAGGGCGTGTGTCCAGGCAGTCCCTGTACCAGTGACCAGCACAGGAGGACGTGCGTCCAGACAGCCCCTATACCTGTGACCAGCACAGGAGGGCGTGCGTCCAGGCAGTCCCTATACCTGTGACCAGCTTTTGGGAGGATGTGTGTCCAGGCAGTCCCTGTACCAGTGACCAGCACAGGAGGACGTAAGTCCAAGACAGCCCCTATACCTGTGACCAGCACAGGTGGACGTGAGTCCAGGCAGCCCCTGTACCTGTGACCAGCACAGGAGGACGTGCGTCCAGGCAGCCCCTATACCTGTGACCAGCACAGGAGGGCGTGCGTCCAGGCAGCCCCCTGTACCTGTGACCAGCACAGGAGGGCGTGCGTCCAGACAGCCCCTATACCTGTGACCAGCACAGGAGAGGCGACGTCCAGGCAGCCCCTGTACCTGTGACCAGCACAGGAGGACGTGTGTCCAGGCAGCCCCTGTACCTGTGACCAGCACAGGAGGACGTAGCGTCCAGGCAGCCCCTGTACCTGTGACCAGCACAGGAGGACGTGTGTCCAGGCAGCCCCTGTACCTGTGACCAGCACAGGGAGGGCGTGTCCAGGCAGCCCCTGTACCTGTGACCAGTACAGGGGGACGGGGTGTCCAGGCAGCCCCTATACCTGTGACCAGCACAGGAGGACGTGCGTCCAGGCAGTCACTGTACCTGTGACCAGCACAGGAGGAGCGTGCGTCCAGGCAGCCCCTATACCTGTGACCAGCACAGGAGGGCGTGCGTCCAGGCAGCCCCTATACCTGTGACCAGCACAGGAGGGACGTGCGTCCAGGCGGAGTCCCTATACCTGTGACCAGCACAGGGAGGACGTGCGTCCAGGCCGCCCCCTGTACCTGTGACCAGCACAGGAGGGCGTGCGTCCAGGCAGGCCCCTGTACCTGCTGACCAGCACAGGAGGACGTGCGCCCAGGCAGTCCCTGTACCTGTGACCAGCACAGGAGGACGTCGCGTCCAGGCAGCCCCCTATACCTGTGACCAGCACAGGGAGGGCGTATGTCCAGGCAGTCCCTGTACCTGTGACCAGCACAGGTGGACGGGTGTCCAGGCAGCCCCCTGTACCTGTGACCAGCACAGGAGGACGTGCGTCCAGGCAGCCCCTGTACCTGCTGACCAGCACAGGAGGACGTGTGTCCAGGCAGTCCCCATACCTGTGACCAGCACAGGAGGACGTGTGTCCAGGCAGCCCCTATACCTGTGACCAGCACAGGAGGACGTGTGTCAGGCAGCCCCTGTACCTGTGACCAGCACAGGAGGACGGTGTCCAGGCAGCCCCATATACCTGTGACCAGCACAGGAGGATGTGTGTCCAGGCAGCCCCTGTACCTGTGACCAGCACAGGAGGGGCGATGCGCCAGGCAGTCCCTGTACCTGTGACCAGCACAGGAGGACGTGTGTCCAGGCAGCCCCTATACCTGTGACCAGCACAGGAGGAAGTACGTCCAGGCAGCCCCTGTACCTGTGACCAGCACAGGAGGACGTGCGCCCAGGCAGTCCCTATACCTGTGACCAGCACAGGAGGACGTATGTCCAGGCAGCCCCTGTACCTGTGACCAGCACAGGAGGACGTGTGTCCAGGCAGTCCCTATACCTGTGACCAAGCACAGGAGGACGTGCGTCCAGGCAGTCCCTGTACCTGTGACCAGCACAGGAGG
>JAJIBD010009607.1:0-64511 GCA_021461705.1 Cryptotis parvus
CACCCTGCCATTGGGGTGGGGGTGCTGTGTAACACACAGTACTTTGGGCTTTGTGAGTACACTGTAAGAGCTGGTAGTACGGAGGTGCCTGACTGAGCTATTGCAGAGCATTCACTCTGTCACAAGAGGCAGCCAGATAACCAGGAAAGCACTACCGGTGATGGGCCTTTAGCCTGCTGCTGGGGAGAACCATGCCGCACTGACTTGTTATCTCACTCACTGCTGTGCGTTGGCTCTGTTGCAAGGAGGGATGCTTGTTGAGCTTTCACGAAGTTAAAGCATTAATACTTGCATACGTGGAGTAGTGCCTGGCCTACTGTAAGCACATAATAAATGCTGGTGTTTTCACGGCCCCTCGTGACCTCACAGGAGAGCACTCACTCCAGCAGGCCTCCCTAGCTTTTCCTTTTATTCTACTGGCTGGTCACTGCAAAGAATCACTTTTTGCTTCCTTTAAGCCCTGTACTTAGCCAGGAAAATATGGCCCCTCTCCCTGAAAAATCCCCAGCTGGCCTCACACTGTGCTTTCTCCTGTTCCGGCGTATCACACAGCATCCCTGCCAGAGCCAGGCCATGGTCCCCTGAGGTGGGGCCCCTCTGCACAGATACCACAAGCCTCCCAGAACCTCCTCTGCCCTGGCCCTTTGCTGCTTGTGATCTCAAGTGGCTCTAGCTGCCAAACTGTTCACTGTGTCTTCTTGGTTTTCAGGCCCTTCTCTGCCCCCTGGTGGTTCTGGCTCAGTCTTACTGGCATTAATCTGGCCGGTGCTTTAGGGGTCAAGTTTGTTGGCCTCTTTATCATCCTGCAAGTGGGGTGGAACACCATTTCTGACCTCTGGCACCTGTTTGGAGACCTCAGTCTTTCACTGGTAAGAGCTAAAGAGCTTGTAAAAGTGTCTTTGTGTGCTGCTGTTACTCAGCAGAGTCTGTGACCTCTCTCTACCTCTGTGGGCGGCTGAGTACCATGTTCCGGGTCTGGGACATACTGGGTCTGGCTACCTTCCTCTGGGGGCACAGGTAATGGGCCAGGGCTCAGAAGCAGGAGAGGTGTGAAGGGGGAGGGGGTACACTGACATCCTGGGGCTTCTCTCTAGGAGTTGTTTCTGCTGTTTTTAAAAATGTTTTCAAAAATAAACTGCCCAGCCAGGGCATTTTGTCCAGGTGGGCTCATGCCAGTTATGTGGCAGACTTCATGGAACCCTAGTAATGTGTATGTGTGTGTGGGGGTGGGGGATATCTGAACAGGCTGTTTTCCTTTCCTCTCTAGCAGGGTTCCAACCTGCTAGAAGGGTTCCTGTTAGCAGGGTTCCAACGCTAAACACTTTACCTGCATTAGCTATAAATAAATATTCCTTGAACTCTGTGAGGTAGGTAGTTGTTGCCCTCTCTTTCCGGTGAGAAAATAGACCGAGAGGATATAATGTTCCCAAGGTAAGAGGTAGATCTAGGATTCGGATTTCAGTGACGCTGGCTCAGGCCCAAACAACCACCCTGATGTGTCACCACCACTTCAGAACCAAAGTTCCAGAAAACTCGTTCATTCATGTATGGACTGCAGCCAAACCGTCTGCTGAGCGTGAAACTCAGAATATGCAGATGAGTTAAAAAGCACCACTTTCACTGCCCTCTAGTGAAAGTGGAGATGGAGAACTAAGTGTGCAGGAGCTCAGCAGCCACCAGGTGCTGGGAGAGCACAGAGCGGGTGCCCGCCCTGTCCACAAGCTCGCGGGAAGGCTCTTGGGGAAGCTGAGCCTGAAGTTGGGAGAAGCAGCAGTTCCCGTGGGAGGTGTGTGCCCACCGCAAGGAGTTCAGAGTGGCCGTGTGATGGGAGTGGGTGCCAGCAGCACCTGTCTGCAGTGCAGTGCAGCACGACCCTGTTGAGCATAGCCGGCTCACCCATGTTTAGCCTCTGCAGAGCTGGGTCCTGGGGGTTATGGGAAAGAAACATTTTCTTCCTTGTGGTCTGTTTTTTATGTTTATGTCTTTCTAAGTGGAAATGGATCTCTAAGGCAAAAACAAGGTGTAAGGAAGGTCAAGGCCCACCTGCTCCAGCACCAAGCACGCTCTGTTTGCAGGTGACTCTGGGAAACACCTCACTGCTCGCGTCCTGTGCCTTATACTCCTGCCCCTGGCGCTCTACACAGCCACCTTCGCTGTCCACTTCCTTGGTGCTGAATAAAAGGTACGGCCAGCCGCTAAGCGACCCTTTTGCTCTCTTGCCTCTGACCAGGCACTGACTTTCTGGGGTTTGGAGGATAGGAGAGAGGGATCCAGGGGGTTTTTTTTTTTTAATTTTTACATTTTTTAATTCTTTCTTTCTTCCTATATTTTGTTTACTTGTTTGGTTTTGTGGGGGTGGCGTTGGTTGTTTTTTGTTTTGGGGAAACACCCAGTGATGCTCAACGATAACTCCTGACTCTGTGCTCAGGAATCAAGCCTGGTGGTGCCGGGAACAATATGGGATGCTGGGAGTCGAATCTGGGTCTACCGTGTGCAAGGCAAGCACCTCACGTGCTGTAATGGCTCTGTGGCCCATTGTCTGCTTGGGGGCCACTCAAGCTTACTCCTGGCTTGTTGCTTGGATGGCGCTTCTGTCAGTGCTCCAGGGACCATATGCAGTGCCAGGGATCAAACCTTGGTCTCCTGCATGCAAAACAGTTATTTAATCTGTTAAACTATTTTGTGAGTACCAAAGGACTCTGAAAGGCCTGACCTGAAGGAAAAGAAAATATCCTAATAGCCAAAATTTCCACCCCCAACCAAGAATTGAAGATGCTCTGTAGAGTTTGGTCACAGACCAACACCCATCCCCCCCACCCAACCCACTCTCACACCAACGCCCCACCCCCCCCCCCTCCCCCCCACCCCAACTATGGGTTCTGTATGTCATTTCCTCCCCTTTATCTCCTCCCCCCGAAACTTTCCTGCACCGTGACAGTGCAAAGACATTCGTTCCCGTAGCGGTACCCTGGGCCAAACTGGTTTTGCTCTGTTAATCTGGTTGTGAGGCAGTTTCCCAGCATTCGCAGTGAAAATGGTGGCTAGTGTGTGGGCGAGTCCATCTGGCTGCTCGGGATGCCCCAGAGGTGATGGGCCCCCCCCCAAACCCATCGCCTCCCGGGCCCCATAGCGCTGGGCCTGGGAGAGCCGGCAGCTTCCCCCAGCCGCTTTTGAGGCTCTCATGCATGCTGGGGCCCCAGGGCAGCCCCTGGGCGGGCCACAGGCTCAACAAAATGGAGGGAATGGCCCCCCCCTGACTCCATCTGACAAATTCCCAGTGATTCCCGCTGGGAGCCGCTAATAGCCAAAATTTTTACCCTAAAACAAAATGCCTTGTCCTAAACAAGGACCAAAGGGTGGGCCACCAGAACTGAAGGTCACCCCAGCTGTAGTCGGGGTGTTAATTTTAAAAAGGCATGGGCAGGGAGCCAGAGCAATAGTGTAACAATAGTACAGTGGATGAGGTGTTCGCCTTGATTGCAACTGCCCCGGGTTCCAGTCCCCAAGCACTGCCAGGAGTAATTCCTGAGCAAAGCCAGGTGTAACCCCTGAGCATCGCCTGGTGTGACCCCCCAAAAAAAAAAAACAGAAAGAAAGCCAGCCAGTCAACCCTGGGTAGTAGGTTGTGTCTGTTTGTTTTTTGCTTTTGAGGCCACACCCAGTAGTCATCAGGGCTTACCCAGTTATTTGTGCTCCAGAATCACTCCTGTCGGGCCCAGACAGATGGGGTGCTGGGGATTGAACCCTGATTACCCACATGCAGGGCAAGTGTCCCGCCTACTCTACTATTGCTCCAGCCCCTGGCAGCTTCTGTGTAACGGTTAGTAGCATCTAACTCTCAGGAACTATGTTCAATTTTTTTAAAAAATGATTAAAGAGCCATGATTTACAAAGTAACTGATAGTTGAGTTTTAGGCATACAGTAATTCAGCACCAATCCATCCACCGATGTCAATTTCCCTCCACCAGTTTTCCCATATCCCCTCCCCATCCCGACCCCACTCCATCTCTGCCTGTCAACTTAACAGGCGTGTTACAAAAGTTTCAGTGGTTCCTGCTTAGCTCTCATGATTTCAGTTCTGTTGACTCTGTCTTTTGGGTATATTGTTATACCCCTCATTCATCACTGGTATAACTGAGGCCCTAATGCCTTTTTAACCCATTACTTCTCTTTGTCTACACCCCCACCCCTTGATTTCTTTCCTTCTCTGTCTCTTCTCTAAACACTGGGGTCAATGATGATCTAAGCATCCCCCTTTTACTACAATACATTTCCGCATCCAGTATTCTATATTCCACAGGTAAGGGAGATTCTCCTGTGTTTGTCTTCTTCTTCTGGCTTACTTCACTCAGCATGTTATCTTCCAGTTCCAACCATGTTGCAGCAAATTGCATGATTTCATCGTTCCTTGCAGGTGCATAGTGTTCCATTGTGTATCTACACCACATCTTCACAATCTCTTCGTTATTGTCGGACACCTAGGCTGATTCCATATCTTAGCTATTGTACTGAATGTAGAAATGAAAACTGATGTGTTTATGTCAAGAACTGTTTTCAATATTATGATATCATTTTATCATAGCATCTGTTTTCTTTTTATTTTAAAAAAACAATTCGTAAATAAGAAATTGGGGCTAAATGAGGTTAGGACTAATCAGAAAGCCCCCTGGTTAGGGGCTGGAGCAATGGTACAGTGGGTAGGGTGCTTGTCTTGCCTCTAGCCAATCTGGGTGCAATCCCTGGCATCCCTATGATCCCCTAAGCCCACCAGGAATGACCCCTAAGCACAATTTGCTGAGCCAGGAGTAAGCCCTGACCACCGCCAGCTGTGACTCAAAAACAACAGCAACAACAAAATGATAAGAAAGCCCACTGGTTAGTGAGTAGCTGATTCGGGATTCGCCCCGGCCCATGTGTCTGCGCTGTGACTGATGCTACCCTACTGCTCCCACACTCTTCCCTGAAGTGCTGTGATTTAGAGTTCTGTTAACAACCATTTCATGCCTACAACATCCAGCCCCACACCCTCCTCCATCGACTCAGGTCCCCTCTCTGACTCTTACCCGCCTTGGGGAGCGCAGTTCTGTGAACTGTTTCTCAGATTCCATTGTCTTTGACCTTTTGTTATTCCCACACTGTGGTTCCTTATATCCCATATATGGGAGAGATTATTCTGTCTGTCCATCTTCTCTGGCTAACTATTCCACATGATGCCCCCTACTTCTGTCCACCTAGTAGCAAGTTGCATGATTTCATCTTCTCTGTAGCCCAGTACTATTCCATTGTAGATAGATAGATAAATAGGTAGATAGATAGACAGACAGACAGACAGACACTATAGTTACTTTATCTGGTCATCTGTTCTTGGACACTCTAGTTGTTTTACTGGTATTTTTAAAGAAGCAGAGCTCTTCTGGGTCTCCTAGGAAACTAGTGTTTATCGCACTAACTCGGTTCTGCGCTGCTCCTCCCACAGTGGTCCTGGTGACGGCTTCTTCAGTTCTGCCTTCCAGGCCCGTCTTTCTGGAAACAACCTTTACAACGCTTCCATCCCCGAACGTGAGTTCCGCTCATCTTTTACACCGGTGGTAAGGCAGACAGACGGTCATCTGGGAGTTAAATTGGAAGGCAAATGTGACAGAATTGTTACTTCAGTCTGTGGGTGGCAGGGGTGGGAGAGAGACCCACGGGGAGGGGTCTGAGAGTGAGCATAGGGGCGGATGCATTTGCTAACTCACTTTGACCCCCAGCTCCATAGGTCTCCCTCTTCACAGGTCTGGTAGTAGGCACCAGCACCATGGGTGTGAACCAAACTCTCCCCACCTCCCCAACCCCCCAGAAAAAAAAGTGCAGTTATATCTGGTCTACATACTCAAGAGAGTGAATTGAAACATGGGATGTGCCAAGAAAAATGTCCTGAATATCACTGTTTGACTTTAACATCACTCTTTGACGTTAAAGGTAGCTTCTCTGAAAGATAAATACAATGACCTTATGGATCTGTGGTAGAGACACCAAGCAAGGAATAGACAAGTGACAAGCCCTTAGTTCTAGATTACAGAACAGAGGTTAGTGAGCAGTAGGTGGTCCCAGGTGAGTCAGAAGTAACATTAAGGACATTGTGGAGGGTGGTGGGCACAGTAGGGGGAGGAGGGGTGCAGTAGCTATGTGCATCAAGCTCAGAAATGTTAACACTGTTGTAAACCTGTCATTAAAGTGACCTAAACTATCATTAAAAACACTTTTTAAAAAAGAGAGGGAATAGCTCTCTTTCGTTGCTGTGATAGCATTTCAGAGCCAGCTCTGGAGAAGTCAGTTGGAAAGAGTCTGGTGAAAATACTAGGCCCTAAAGGGCCAGTGATCACTTTCTACCAGGGAGTTCTGTGGATCACAACCATTTTCTTCCAGAAATAACTGAGCAAGTGTTAGGCATGTTGGAGGCTTTTTGGGTGCCCCATCCAAGCAAAGTCTGAAGTCCTGGACCCTGCCAGGCAAGAGCAGCCTTTATCCTGTGCCAGCTCACCCCTCTACTGTCCTTCTTCCTCCCAGACCTGGCCTATGGCTCTGTGATAACAGTGAAGAACCTGCGGATGGCCACCGGCTATCTCCACTCCCACCCGCACCTCTACCCTGAAGGCATTGGTGCCCGCCAGCAGCAGGTCAGTGAATTCTGCTTCCCTTGTGTTGCTGCAGCCCCAAAAGGTGGCCAGGACTGAGCCTGCTGTTCTCTTTCCTACCTCACATCCCGGCACTCACTTTCCCTCACCTGAAATGTTTTTCTCCTATTCCTCTTCCTCCTCTTGCTGCCCCTGCCTTCTGTAGGTTCTGGCCTTCCCTCTGAACATCATGGCCCACATCGGCCTGGTACTGAGCTGTGTGCCTCATAGGAGAGGCTTTCTCGGCTCCCTTTACAAGCCCAGTGGGAGTCCTGTCCTGCAGGGTTGTGAGCGCTGCCTTCCTCCTGTTCCTTGCTCCCTGGCTACTAGCTCCAAAGACTCTAGTGTAGTGCCTGGCACCGTGGACGATGGGTGGAATGTAATGGTTGTCAGCACACTCTGGGAACTAGACTAGATTATCTGGGCTTGCTGACCCCTCCACAAAAAACACCCTTGGGTTGGTGGTTGAAAATTCTGGAAGAGGTTGAACAGTCCGTGTTGGTTTGTAGTTGATTTTCCTGTGGCCGGCCCACTGTGCCCAATGTGATGATGTTCTCCCTCCCAACCCACCTTCCTCCCCTGCACCCACCTAGGTCACCACCTATTTGCACAAGGACCTCAACAACCTGTGGATTATCAAGAAACATAACAAAAAATTCAGGTAATATGTTAGGGAAGGTGGTTCTTGTGTTAATTACTGACTCAGCCCTCCTTAACATTCCTTTTACTTCTAAAAAGAATGGAACCAAGAGGGGCTTTCCTGCATATTCTCCGATAACATCTTTACTGGTCTCTGGGATCTGGAAGGTTCCTTTGAGCAGTTTTCTGTGTCTTGAGCACCTACAGTGTTCTGATCGTTGTGATCAGCATAGGGGATCAGCAGTGAGCAGCATGTCCAGTCTGCTTCCAGAGCTGTCATTGTGAAGCCCGGGGAGGGGGCAGGAAAAGACCTCCTGAGTAGGCCCAACTGAGAACACAGGGTAGCTGCTTGCAGTTCTAGTTCAGAGCACATAGAGTTTGCAACCCCCGGGATATGGTTCACCTCAACCTTCCTTAATGTGCTAGGGTGCTGGTGGCTGGGTTACACCAGTCATTTAGAGAAGTGAAGGCAGGCGGTTGGATTTGATTAGGCTGGGACCTGGGACATCCCAGGCAGACTGACTCAGTTGTTCCAAAGAGCACCTGTAGGCTCTCTGGGCTTTGGACAAGGGTTGTGTTTGGACTTTCCTTCTTTGCTAAGAGAGCGGGCTGTAGTGATGGAGCATAGAGGGCGTGTTTATGTTCACAGTGTCCGGAGTCGCAGGTATCCTCTGAAGCTCAGTAAACTCCACTTGCTTATTAATCTGTTTGTCAACATGCAGGTCAGCTGCGCCTGAAAGTTTTGCAGATAGTGGAAGGTTGCTCATCTACATTTGCTGCCTTTGTTCTTGCCACGGTTTTCTTTCCCCTGAGTGCCACGGTTTCTCTGTAAAATAAATTAGAGCACCACTGGCACCACTGTACAGTCTATATTTATGCCTGTATAGTACTTCATCATGGTTTCAGCCAACACGCAAACAAGTGGGACTACATTAAACTAAGAAGCTTCTGCCCCTCAAAACAACAGTAACTCTGGCAGGAGACCAGTTTACTTTACAGGACACGCCTATGACCATCTCTGGCCAACTACTCTGTTGTGGCTTCTGTTGAGGTGATTACATTTCACCCAAGCAACAAATGATCTATTTGCATGAAGGCAGGTAACTGTAAGCATTTGGGGATTAGGATTTGTATAGAGTAAGATCTCCATGTTTTTGGATGACTGTAAATCCATCCCTCAATTCTATGTAACGTAAAACTTCCCCCACTGAACGTTTGATTTGTCATTTCTCCAAATAATTCTTTAAGAGACCATCAGATTCAGGGCTGGAAGGGCATCTCTGCAGTTGAGTTCTCATTCTCATGAGAGCTAGTGCTTTGTTTAGCAAATTGTCTTTCTTGGTCTTGAGTGCTAGTGTGTCACTCTTAGGGGTAGGAACTGCAAAAGATATGACTTTTTTTCTTTCTTTTTAAAAAAATTTTATTTTATTTTATTAATAATACCACTGTGAGATACACAGTTACACAGATGTTCATGATTGGGTTTCAGTCATAGTGTTCAGCACCTGTCACTCCACCAGTGCCCATCTCCATCACCAGTGTCCCCCTGATCCCTCCCCTTCCCCAGCCTGCCTCTATAGTAGGCACCTTTCCTCTTTTCTCTCTCTCTCTCTCTCATACACATTGTGGCTTTCCCCACATACATTTTTAGGTTATCATGTATATCCCTTTGCCTACATTTAATGCTCAGTTCTAGGCTGGCATTACCATTTCCAACAACTAGTAGAACATCATTAATGAATGCAGTCATTCTATATCTGTCCTTTTCCTTCTGACTAATTTCACTCAGCATGATAATTTCCATGTCCATACATTTGTAGGCAAATTTAATAACTTCATTTTTCCTGAAAGCTGCATAGTATTCCATTGTGTAGATGTACCACAGTTTCTTTAGCTAGTCTTCTGTTCTCAGGCACTTACGCTGTTTCCAAATTCTGGTTATTGTGAATAGTACTGCGATGAATATAAAAGTGCAGATAGTGTTTCTGCTGTGTATTTTTGGGTCTCCAGGGTATATTCCCAGGGGTGGTATTGCTGGGTCGAATGTGAGCTCAATATCAAGTTTGTGGAAGTTTGGAAACATTGTTTTCCAAAGGGCTGGACCAGTCGGCATTCCCACCAACAGTGAATGAGAATGAGTCCCTTTCTCCCTGCATCCACGGCATCATTGGTTATTCTTGCTCTTTTGGATGTGTGCCAGTCTCTGTGGTGTGAGATGATATCTCGTTGTTTTGATTTGCATCTCCCTGATGATTAATGAAGACGAGCACTTTTTCATATGCCTTTTGGCCATTCGAATTTCTTCTTTGTGGAAATTTCTCTTCATTTCTTCTCCCCATTTTTTAATAGGGTTGAATTCTTTTTTCTTAGAAAGTTCTACCAGTATCTTGTATATCTTTGATATTAACCCCTTATCAGATGGGTATTGGGTAAAAGTTCTTTCCCATTCTGTGGGCTGTCTTCATATTTTGGGACATGACATTTTTTTCAATCAAACAAATCAAACTCTCCTGAAATTAGTATGAAAAAAAATAAGCCCCCTCTGATCAGCTAAAACATTCCTCAAAGGGAAAAAAAAAAGATGGAAGGCATCACTTTTCCCAACTTCAAACTGCATTATTATATGGTAGTAATTAAAGCAGCATAGTATGGGAATAAGCACAGACCAGTGAAATTCACAGATCAGTGGAACAGGATAGAAAATCCAGAGACAGACCCTCTAATAAATGGTCAGTTAACCTTTGATAAAGAACAAAAAATATAAACTGGAGCAAGGAAAGTCTCTTCAATAAGTGGTCTTAGGAAAATTGGTTAGCCAATTTTTTTTGGTCATAAAAAAATAGGAACCTAGGCATCTTTCTAATGACATGCACAAAAGCCAAATAAAAATGGACTAAAGACCTAGATATAAGATCTGACTGAATCCAGAAGTTCACTTGATCACTTGAATCCTGTTATTCATCGATTTGCTCGAGCGGGTGCCAGTAACATTTCCATTGGACCCTATCACGTGCCAATGTAGCCCAATGGCATCTGGTTGATTCAGGGAATATGAAGAGCCTCAAACCGTTCCTTCAGGGTCTTGACAAGGAAGTCTGACCATCTTGTAGGTGGCGGCCATGTGATTTTCGATGCCTTGGCAAACGAGACAACGTCCCTGATTCTGGAATAGCGACGGAGGTCAGAACTCCGGATTCCTTCTCTCACTTGAGTGAGGCGTGATATTCCAAGCATAGCTCTTTCGATTCCTCTCTGGGGAGACCCGAATAGCATTCTCATCCTGCTTTTGTAGGGCCCAGGTCTCTGAGGCGTATGTTAATGCAGGGAGAACGGTGGAGCCAAAGAGATGTGCCCGGAGCCGAAGGTTCTTTGTCCTATTAGTTATTTCTTTGATGCCTTTGAAGGCATTCCATGCCGCTCTCTTTCTCCTGCACAGCTCAGGTTTTAGGTCGTTCATCATGTTGACTTCTCGACCTAGGTACACATAACTCCTGCATTCAGAGATGTTTGTTTTATTGAGAGTGAATGGGGCCTCTGGAACTAGTTCATTTTTCATGAACATTGTTTTCTTTAGATTCAGCTGTAAACCTATCTTTCCACATTCTCGGTCAAAGTCAACCAGCATTTGTGCCGCTTGGCTAATGTTTGGTGTTATTAGAACGATGTCATCAGCGAAGCGGAGGTGGTGTAGTTGCCGACCATCTATCTTCACTCCCATTCCTTCCCATTCTAATTGTTGCATGATGTTCTTGAGGGTGGCGCTGAAGAGTTTTGGTGAAATGGTATCACCGTGTCAAACCCCTCTTTTTTTTTTTTTTTTTTTTGGGTCACACCCGGCGATGCTCAGGGGTTACTCCTGGCTCTGCACTCAGGAATTACCCCTGGCAGTGCTCGAGGGACCATATGGGATGCCGGGGATTGAACCCAGGCCGGCAGAGGCCGCTCGGCGTGCAAGGCAAATGCCCTACCGCTGGGCTATCGCTCCGGCCCCGAACCCCTCTTTTGACATCAATGATCACTTTCTTGTAGAATGGTGAGATCCTGGTGGTGAATCCGTAATACAACTCACGAAGGATCTTGATGTATTGGGTTTGAACACCCTGTTTGGCTAGGGCTTCGATGATTGCTTCAGTCTCCACAGAATCAAAGGCTTTCTGTAAATCAATGAACATGAGACAGAGCGGCATCTTGTACTCCCTACAAACTTCAATGAGCTTGGTTACCATGTGGATATGGTCGATTGTGCTGAATCCTTTGCGGAAGCCAGCTTGCTCGCATGGTCCTTCATCTAGTGTTCTGCTAATCCTGTTCAGGATGACTCGTGTAAACAGCTTGTAGTTGACAGACAACAGAGAGATGGGGCAATAGTTGCCGATGTCGTGAATGTCTCCCTTCTTGAACAGTAGAACTGTCCTGCTGGTTTTCCATTGGGAGGGCACCTTGCATTCTGTCAGGTAGCGTGTGAAGAGCCGAGCTAAGCGTATTGATGAGTACCGATGGCAGATTCTTCAGGTGTTCGGGTCTTACTTTGTCTGGGCCTGGTGATGTTCCCTTCTTTACCGGTGAAATGGCATGTCGGATTTCAGAAGGGAGAACGTTGGGAATAACATATCCATCCTGTGGAATTTGGTATGTGGGCAGGTGGATGTGGCTATCAAAGAGATCTGAGTAGAAGTCATGGATAATCTTCTCCATTGCCTTTCTGGAAGATGTGATAGATCCATCAGGGTGTCGGAGGGCAGTCATCTTGGTCTTATAGTTGGCGAAGGACAGGCGGGCGGTGCGGTTACATAGAGGAAAATACAGGCAAATGTATCTTTGCTTCTACTTGTTTAAGCTAGAGGCATCTTTTTTTTCCGGTCACATCCAGCAACGCTCAGGGGTTACTCCTGGATCCTCGCTCAGGAATTACTCCTGGTGGTACCCCAGGGACCATATGGGATGCTTGGGATCGAACCCAGGTCGGCGTGCAAGGCAAATGCCCTACCCACTGTGCTATCGCTCCGGCCCCTAGAGGCATCTTTAAGGATGAAATGCCACTGACTAAACAAGTAGAAGCAAAGATAAACAAGTGGGACTACATTAAACTAAGAAAATAGTGACCAGAATACTAAAACAGCCCACAGACTGGGAGAAATTATTTGCTCACCACTCATCTGACCGAGGTTAATACCTAGATACATTAAAATATATCGATCTCTGTCAAAAAATGGGAAGATGAACAGGAACTTCTTCAGAGAAAAAAATATAGTGGCCTAAAAGCATCTGAAAAAATTACATCACTAACCATCAGGGAAATGTAAATCAAAACAATAATGGGATATCCCCTCATGCCACGGTCACTGGCATTCATCAAAAAGACATCAACTAATGTTGGTGAGGATGCAGGGGAAAGGGAGACTCAGTCACAGCTGGTAGGAGTGTCAACTAGTCAAGCCTTTCTGGGAAGTCATATGGACATTCCTCAGAAGGAATTGAGCTTCCATATGACCCAGCAATTCCACTCCCCCACGAACCCAAAAAGCAGAATGCAGAAAAGACATCTGTACCCCTATGTTCATTACAATAGCCAAAATATGGAAACAGCCCAAAGGCCCACAGACAAGAGAGATGACTGGATAAAGAAACGGGTATTTATACACAGTGGAACATACTACTCAGCCATAAGGAAAGAGAGTCATGTAATTTGCTGCTGCATGATGGATCTGGAGAGTATCCTGTGGAGTGAAAGTGGTCAGAGGGAGAGGAACACACTCACAATGATCACTCTCATATGTAGGATATAAAGAAACCTGGAAGGGGAATAGCGAATGCCCCAAGGCAATAGAAACGAGGAGCAGGAGAGCTGGTCTTCAGCAGACAGCTTGCCACTGGGGCTGGGGTAGGGGGCGAGTTAGGGAAGGGGACACTAGGACAGTGGGGGAGGGCAAAGTGCCTGCCGCAGAGGCTGGCTTGGAATGGGAGGGAAAATGGGGCCATTGGTGGAGGATAGTGGACCCCGGTGAAGGAATTGGTGTTGGAAATATGCACTTGAAACTCGATCATAATCTTTGTGACTTTGTTATTTACAGTGATTCAGTGAAAAGGGGCGGGGGAGAGATTTGCAAGGATGCTTTCTTCCATTTCCTTTTTCATTGTTACCGCCTTTCTGATCATGATCCTATCAAAGTTGCCCCTTTCACCATGTCATCATTTTCTTTGCCTCACACTTAACATGCCTGTTGCCAGAAACAAGAAAATCGCCAGTAAATTTGGCAGGATTTAGCGCTGTTCTTTGAGGAGAACCAGGAAAAATGGTTACTTGCATGGAGTTAGTTTCAGAAGTAATGCTTTTGGTTACTTTGGTTGCTTTTGGTACTATAAGGACAAGCTTATCATTGTGCTTCCAATTGGGGCTTAGTGTATTTTGGATAAAGCCCACGTTTCCAGGCCTGGCACACACATTCTGGCCCTGCTGAGTACAGCCTCTTCTATTCCCACTCTCCTTCCTGCCTTCCCACTCTCAGTGCTTGCAGTCATTTGCTGTTGACCAGATGAGTTTGTTCTTGCGTGCTTCTGTGCTTTTCTCCATTTGTTCACTGACGACTCCCTCTCCTTCACCACCTCCCGCCCCTGTCCTTTGAGAGCCTTTTCAAGCATTAGCTCTGGGACATTTATCTCTTTGAGACAGCTAGGAGCCCTCTGATCTCATCACACAGTTGCTGCTCTGAACACACACCATATTGCTCTGTGATATAATTCTTTACCTATAGCCCCATTAATACTAACCTTACGCGTGAGTATTTTCAGATAGCAAGTCCTGTTTTTCTCGGCAGATCCCCTAGACCCCCTCATTGCCAGTCGAGTTTGTGAGACATGGAGACATAATTCAACTGGAACACAAAGAGTAAGTGCATTTGCTCTTCCACCTAACTGCATGGTTTGGGCACCAAAGGCAGGAATTCTTCTAAGCTGAAAATAAGAGCCTTAACTGCCTGAGGCTCTAGGAAAGCTTGTGCTAGATGTGGAGACTCATTTGATGAGATCCATAAAATAAGCCTGGCAGCCTTTGCCTGCCTGTTGCGGCTTCAGGAGCTTTGAGGCTACCCCCCAATTTTCCCTTTCCTAGAGGGAAAAAGGGAAGATGAGTTGCCTGCAGCTGCTGCTTTGGAGGCTGTCTACAGGAAGATGTAGGAGTCTGTGTCTGAGAGTGTGACAGACTGGCCTGTTTACCCAGTGCTCTTACTGAAAGGGACTGAAATGTTGGCAGAAGCATCTTAAAGGCGCCAGAGAGCGGACAGGTGTAAGAAGTCAAAGTGAATGAGGCCTTCAAGAAGTTAGGGGATACTGCAGACTGCGTCAGCTGTGACCCACGCAGTCTTGAGATCCGGTCATTGGATACGACTGCCTCTCGGAAAGGAGGCGTCAAAACTCTTTCCACCCAAAGGGAATATTTTATTCATCCCACAGATCTGGAACTCAAAAGTCTTAGGGTAAGGGTAAGCCTTCCCTGTTCCTCTCTGCCCTGGAAACTGACTTTGGTACCAGCAGAGTGTGGGTAGGGACCAAGTACACAGGTGGGGGCGCTGAGTCCAGTTTCCGACAAAGACGAGTGGATCCTCTCGGGACTGAACCCCCGGTTCATTTCCCCTGGATGGGTTCCATATCTTCAAGCCATGAGTTCACACAGGCGTGCTCCTGGGCTGGCATGTCTCCAGGAGCTGGCTGGGAAGCAGCACACACCCTCTCTTGGGAAAGACATTGTCAGCCCGTCCACGTGAATGTGTACTACACAGAGAAAAGCAGTGTAGAAGAAAGTGGGGCTCTGTGCAAGTACCTACAGAAAGCAGCTCTGCAGAAAGCTCAGAGACCAGATATAGATCGAATTTTTTTTCTTTAAATTATGTATAGAGAGGGGCCGGAACGATAGCCCAGTGGGTAGGGCGTTTGCCTTGCACGCGCCACCCCATGCCAGCCCAGGTTCGATCCCGGCATCCCATATGGTCCCCCGAGCACCGCCAGGAGTAATTCCTGAGTGCAGAGCCAGGAGAAACCCCTGAGCATTGCCAGGTGTGACCCAAAAAAGCAAAAAAAAAAAATATATATATATATGTATGTATAGAGAAGCAGTGAACAGTGATTTTTTTTTCCTAATTGGGATTATGGATGCTTAAAAATTTTTATTCTATTCACATATATTTTTTTATTTTGAGGGCCGCATCTGAGGAGTGCTCAGAACTACTCATGTCTCAGTGCTCAGGATTCACTCCTGTGGCAATGGGGATGAAACCCAGGGCTCCTACTGTTGAACTGTCTCCTCATCCCTCCCTAAAATCTTCCAAATGATGGATAAGAGTATTACTTTTGTTTGTATCATTTTTTAGAAATTTATTTTGTTTTGTTTTGGGGGTCACAACCAGCAGTGCTTAGGATTTTCTCCTGGTTCTGCACTCATGGATCACTCCTAGCAGGCTTGGGGGAACCCTATGGGGTACTGGGAATCAATCCCGCTCAGCTACATGCAAGGCAAGTGGCCCTTCCCACTATACTATTACTCCAGCCCCTAAAGTATTTTTTTTTCTTTTTGGGTCATACTCAGCAATGCTCAGGGGTTTCTCCTGGCTCTGCACTCAGGAATTACTCCTGGCGGTGCTTGGGGGACCATATGGGATGCTGGGGATCGAACTCAGGCCGGCATGGGCTGGCCGCATGCAAGGCAAATGCCCTACCCTCTGGGCTATCGCTCCAGCCCAAGTATTATTTTTAAAGGGTACAAATTAAATAAAAGCAAAATTAAATCCTTAGTTCCCTCATGGTCCCTACTTCATTTTAAAGCTGGTGATGGGAGTAGAGAGAGTTAGTTAGTGGGAGGGGAGGAGATTTGCCTCTCTTGGACATATGTGATTACGGACTTAAATTCTCTTCTCCACACCTGCCTCCATTAGACAGGCAGGCTACATGCTTCGCAGCTCCCGTGCGTGTTGCTGTCCCCCCCCACCCACAGCAGGCCCCCTCTCGGCATCTGCTCTCTGACTTTTACCATCAGTCCTGCCTGACTTGGGCACGCCTCCAATTCTCTGCACATATCTCCTGAGTAATTAAAGAAAAAGTTCTTGATGAGTTAGATTTAATAATTCAGATTCTTGTTCTTTATTTCCTTAGTAAAAGAAGAAACATTACACATCTCTTACTTTCTTCCCCCCCAAAAAAAAAATATTAACCCTTCTCTTTTTAACTTTTAGAACCTCTCGGAATTTGCACAGTCACTATCATGAGGCACCTTTGACCCGAAACACTATCAGGTCACTGGCTATGGCATAGTAAGTTTCCAACTCTAGTGCTGGCAGAATCTTAAGAATTGTAAGGCTGGGATCAGGACCACTTATCGTTGCATATTCACCCTAGGATACTGGAATGTTTCTAAGTATTGGAAGTTACAGAGAAACTCTTCATGTTTTCTGAAGACCTTTGGAACTAGGCTTTCCTCTGGGGAAAGTCTCCTATGAGTCTGTCTCTGTTTCTATCCTCCCATAATAACTTTGCCACTTTTATGTCTGACACTTAATGCCAAATGTGAATACTTGTTGGGACTTGAAATCGCTTTGAATGCAGAAGCAATTTACTGTGTTTTGTACAGTCCTCACAGTTTGCTTATCCCACATTGTAACATTGCTAAGGCCTCAGAACTTCCTCGTCTTCTGGAAGTGAGTGTACAAATGTCTAAGGTTATGGATGCAGATTTATTGAGTTGTACTGTTGTACAACCCAAGACCTGTACCTGAGGGCAGAGATACTCCCTGTTCTCCTGGTGCCAGGTTGAACATAAGGGCAACTTGGAAGGGGGGACAGGTTTGGGGAAGGCCCATCCCAACAAAGATCCCAGCAGCTGCAAGATTTCCACTCCTCACAATCGCCACCATGCTCAAGGCTGAACTCCACTGCTCGGATGAGCCCTCACCCATAAGTGAATCCCTTTGAAAATCCTAGGTATATGAGCTTATGTGAGTGAACTCTCCAGGCTTTCATGGAGCCGTGAATGGGGCCCCTCCCCATATCCCTGTGCTCCAGAAGGCTCAGTGTTCTTGCTCATGAACAGCCTCAGGCACCAAAGAAATCTCATCACCAACCATGGTTGAAAAACTCAGTTACAATCTCTGAATTCCTGGGGCATGCGCCACATTCAAAGCCACACAACATCTCAAGCTTTAGAATCCTATTAAACCAGTATTGCATTACATTTTATAGATGGAAGAGTAAGGCACCCAATAACAAAATGTGTAGACACAATTCCTACTCTGTCACAACATATCAGAAATTCTTTTACAAAGGGCTCAATGGCCCAATTATTCTATCCAGGGATTGAACAATACTCATTAACTTTCTCCTAAAAATATATTTCTTGACCGTATATAAGCAAATTAAGTATAACAAACAATCTGAAATAAATTACCAAGTGTCTGCTTAGGACCGGCTCAAGCAATCACTTATATCACTTGTCTTCTCATTGTTCATCGATTTGCTCCAGCAGGCACCAGTAATATCTCCATACATCCTAGTGCACACTAGTGTAGCCCAAGGGCATCTGCTCACTCCAGGAACGCGAGCCTCAGACCATTCCTTCAGGTCATGGGAATGAGGTCTATAATTGTTACTGGTTTTTGGCATATCAAATACGACACGGGTAGCTTGCCAGGCTCTGCCGCAGTGGGTGGTATACTCTCAGTAGTAGGCTCTCATCTCATGCATTTACTGATGAACCACGCAACAGGGAGAGATCGACTTTTCTCTTGGGTGGAGCTCTGATGAGCTGTGGAGTCTGGATGTTGAAAATAACTGCTCTCATGGTGTGGGGGTTCCTCTGGCTTCTTGCAAGGCTCTCTTGGGAATGGCAAGCCAGGGCTAGAACCCGCCTTCCCTCCCAGGCGCCTCATGATCAGCTGAGCAGAGGGAGAGCCAGTAGCAGCTCTGCCCCATGTATCTGAGACTCAGGCAAAGGCAGGAACATTTGAAATTAATTGTTGTCTGTAGTTGCAATGGTGGTAGGTTTGGGATTGAATATTGAACGTTTGTGAGAGATTAACATTAACATCTTTGTTAAAAAATTGAGTAGAAATGCACTCTCAATTTTGGCAAGTGAAAGTAATAACACAAATGGTCCAACTCACATGTAACAACCAGTAAAAAGGTCATGACTTAGCACTATCAGTCTGAGATGTATTTTGTAATGAGCAATATAATTAGTGCCTACTAAGGGAGCAGGCATAGGGATGGGGAGTGGGTATATAGGAAACGAGGGGTTTTGGTGGTGGTAAGAGCCATTGGTGGTGGGCCTGCTGATGGAATATCGAATGCTTAAACAGCTGTACTGTGAAGAACTTTGTAAATCACCATGTTTAAATAAAATTAACAAAAAGACAAAGACATGAACCTAAGCCAGCCGTCTCTGCTGGCTCAGGTGCAGGTCTTGACTTTGAAGTGCAGATGGAACTTGAGGTTCAAGGTTGCTCTTCTTTTGTGAAGTGCTTGGGCAGTGTCCACTAGGTGGTCTGTTTCAGTAGCCTTTTGTTCCCTTCTTGGGAACCAGTTTAGTTTTCAGGACATGGTGACACCTGAAAGCCTATCTAGGTTGCTTTTCTGATGTTTTCCCAAAGGCGTCTTATTTCATTTTCTTGATTTATGGCGCAGAATGGGACAGGGGACTCAAACGACTTTTGGCGAATTGAAGTTATAAACAGAAAATTTGGCAGCCGCATCAAAGTGCTGAGAAGTCGCATTCGTTTCATCCATCTGGTCACAGGCTGTGTCCTGAGCTCTTCAGGAAAGAGTCTGCCCAAGTGGTGAGTCTCTAGGGTTTGCTGCCCCCGTCTTGGCTCACCCCACCAGGTCTCCTCGGAGGTTGCCTTTCGCTCATTTGTGCTTCTCCTAAGTGATAGATGGCGGGAGAAGCGCCAGGTGTTTTTCTGGATCCACAGAGCCACGGGGTAGCTTTGTGGCTCTCTATTCTGATAGTTAAACGTTTATACCTTCTGATGTGTGATCACTCTCTGGGTCGGTGCTCTTTTATGGTTTTGTTTTTAGACTACACCTGGTGGTGCTCACTCCTGGCTCTGCACTCAGGGATCTCTCTTGGAAATGCTCAGAAGGTCCTGTCAAGTGCTAGGGATCAAACTTGTATAGGAAGTTAGCAGGCACCCTACCCACTGTACCATCTCTTTGGCCTCAGGATCTTGGGCCAAGATCATCAGCTCTTTAAAATGGAAATACTGGGCCAGAGCAATAGTACAGTGGCTAGGGTGCTTGCCTTGCATGAAGCTGACCCAGGTGGGTCATATGGAGTCCCAGCACCCCATACGGCCTCCCAAACCCTTCCAAGAGTGATCTCTGAGTGCAGAGCCAGGAGTAAGCCCTGAGCACTGCCAGGTGTGACCCCAAATCCAATAAATAAATAATATTGGAATACTGTATGCTGACATGCTCCTGGGAGAGCCAGGGGATGTTGAAGCAGGAGGTTGAAAGCAGCCTGTCATTACTCCACACACACCACCACCACTGCTCCCCAGCACTTGCAGGAAGGCAGGAAAACCGGAGCTGGACAGAGTATTGCCAGGAGTGGCCCGTACCCTCTGACCGCCCGCCCCTCCCCCCAAGGCACCTGTTTTACTTAGGCATGATTCACGTATTAGATAATCGACCGGCTCAGAGTGTGCAAATAGGGGCGATCATTAATCAAGTTTAGGATGCTGTGTTTGTTGCTCCTTTGCGAATATCTCCGGCTGGTGACAGCTCATGCTCCCGATGATGACTGGATCGACCCCACAGACATGCTCAACTATGACGCCACTTCCGGAACAATGAGGCAGTCTCAAATGAAGTACAGGATGCTGAAGGTGGGGAACCCTGATTCACCTGATGCCGATGAATTGTCAGAATGCTACAAGAGCCTGGATTCTTTAACTTACAAGATTGAGGAGTGTGAAAAGAAAAAAAGGAAAGACTACGAAAGTCAGAGTAACCCTGTGTTTAGGAGGTACCTAAATAAGGTTTTAATTGAAGCTAAAAAGCTTGGACTTTCTGATGATGAGAAAGGTGATATGCATTATAACGCCGGAGATTATCCTTAAAAGACAAGCACTGTTAGAAATATGGAAGTTGGGGCCGGAGCGATAGCCCAGCAGGTAGGATGTTTGCCTTGCAGGCAGCCGGCCTGTGCTGGCCTGAGTTCGAGCCCCAGCATCCCATATGGTCCCCTGAGCACCGCCAGGAGTAACCCTGAGCATCGCTGGGTGTGACCCAAAAAAGCAAAAAAAAAAAAAAAAAAAAGTACAGAAGTTTCTCAGTGGAGAAGAATGGAAACCGGGAGCTCAGGATGATGCACTAAGGATAGTTTAATCAATTTTAAGTTTCATGATGTTGAAAAATGGAGGTGATGATTTGAAGAATTTTTTGGAGTGGATCCATATAATGTATTTATGGTGCTGCTCTGTCTGCTGTGTGTTGTCATGTTAGTGGCTACTGAGTTGTGGACATATGTCTCGTGGCTCATCCAGTTGCGATGTATTTTATATATCAGTATCATCTTCAGTTTGGGATGGAACTGGATGTATCTGTATAAGCTGGCCTTTGCACAGCATCAGGCGGAAGTGGCCAAAATGGAGCCATTAAATAACGTATGTGCCAAGAAGATGGACTGGGCTGACAGCCTCTGGGAATGGTTTAGAATGTCGTGGACTTTTAAGGATGACCCATGCCAGAAATACTATGAGCTCTTGGTAGTCAACCCTTTTTGGTTGGTCCTTCCCACAAAGGTCATGGCACTCATGTTCACCAACTTTGTCATGGAGCCTTTGAAGCACATTGGCAAAATCCTGGGGGAGTTCATCAGAGCATTTATGAAGGAGCTCCCCATGGCTCTGCAGGTTCCTGTGCTGGTTCTCCTGGCGGTGGGACTCACGTTTTTCTACTATGGTGCTGGAAAGTCTATCACTGGGCTGAGACTCATGGGAGGCCCCGAGAGAGCCGCCTCCAGCCCTGGAGTCGGGCTGGGGCCAACGGGGCCGCCTGCAGGAGCATTCGGGGAGCAGGTGATGCAGACTTGTATTACAGGGGCTGCAGCGAACCCTGGGAGCGAGGCCCTTATGACCAGACGTGTGAGGGTGGAAGAGATGTTTTAGAGAGAGAGAGAGAGGTGGTGACCTGAGATCTTGGCCTGGCACCAAGAGCCCTGAAGTGCTCCGGGCATTTGATTGCCCAGATGCAGAGTATAATTCACCTGTTTTGGACACAAAGGCCAAAGAGAGTGGTGGAATCCCTGGAGACAACGGTACTGAGGGTCCCCAGCCGGCCACACCTGCCTCCGGCCCTAAGACCACGTGTGAGATTCCCCCTGCAGCGGAGAAGGTCCAGCTCGGGACTGATGCCAAAGGGGTCCCAGAGGAAGGCAGCACCCTGGGGCTGGCGGCGCCATCACACAAGCATGAGGACGGCAGCTGGATGGTGGCCCCAGTGGCTAGAGGTTCACAGACACGGATGCGGCCAAGGTCGTCTTTGGAGTTTGTGACATATACACACACAGAGCTCCAGCCGGGACTGGATCTTCAACCCTAGGGGCCAACTCACACTTTTAATATTTTTACTGACAGAGAGAGAAACACATGGATGTCACATATGTAAAGTTTTTTTTTTTTTTGATGTCTTTGCTACTAGCACATAGCCCCATTGTTTGTTAATTTTGGAGCAGCATCTAAAGGAACAAGTGGCGGGTGCCACTGATTTTGAATTCAGGTCAACTGGAAAGAACACATTGTTTAATGTGTAGTTTGTTAATCAACGCCGCAGCTGGTATGTGCCATTCTGTGTCAGTGTATTAAGGAACATTGAAAAAGTTTTATTTATAGGCATATATTCAGGAACTAGCCAGAATGTTTTGCTTAATGAAGTACTACAGTCCAGTATGTTAGTTTTGCATTGAGCTCCAAATGTTTCCCAGAGTGTACTCAGAAACTTTTTTGTTTTGAGCCACACACAGCAGTGCTTGGGGGCTCTTCCTGGCTCTTTGCTTAGGAGTGACCCCTGGAGTGATGTCAGGGTTTGAACTGGACTCAGCAGGATGCTAGGCAAGTGCCTTTACCCCTGTACTAACTGGCCCTGAGAAAGAATTTCAGGAAAGTCCATTACAGCCAAGCTTATGCTCTTGATGCCCTTGAGGGGGTGTCTCGAGGCTGCCTTGAAAGTTCCCATGCTCTGAGTGGGCTGCTTCCTCCTCAGACCTTGGCTAAGTCAACTGAAGACTGTTAGGGAAACTTAGCAAATCTATAATCCTTTATGTAGTCGGTAGACTTACAGAATGGCTTTATTCTTATCCACCTAAGGGTTTATGAGACCTGTACTACTAGGAACATCAGCAGTTGAGACTTAGGTGTTCGTTGACTGTATCTTATTCAGAACAAACCATGTTGTTTCATATTAAAACCATGTTAGGAACTTTGACAAATGATATAACACTTTTTTTAAAAAGCAATTTTGAGCTGGAGAGGTGGCTCGGTGGGCTGAGTTCATGCCGGGGGCCCAGGTTCGGCACCACTTGGTTTCTCTCCCACGGTGCACCCCAAGGTCTCCCAAAAGTTGTTTTGATTATGTACCTAATGAGGGAGGCAAATATCATATTATTAAGGTTTCATTTGTTTTATTTAGCCTTCAGTAGTTGTTTAGCCACAAAAAATAGGAATTGTGTTTTTTGATAATTGTAATTTCCGTGCCAGTGTTTGTTTTAGAAAAATATTCAAAGCATTTCTTTTTATTTTTTACACTAACTGCAGAATGGCCAATGGCCCTTTTCATGCACCATAGTATCACTCTGATAATCTGTTCTATGTTAAAATTTCCTGTTTGTTATCTTTAATATTTCATCAGGGTGAGTAATTTCCCTCCGGATTGTGAATGATCTGATGGGGGAGACAGTGCCCCAAAGGACAGACTAACGATCAGGCGAGTTCAGGCTGTTTTCACTCCTGTCTGTCCAAAACCGGATCTTTCAGAAAGAAATGAAGTGAATTTCGTCTTTGTAGTCTTTCATTGCAGATGACCATCTGAGGATGGAATTTTTGATAGCAGGCGACATTCTGCGCTGTTTAAGGCCGGCAGCAATCAGGGAGGACTTTTTCAGGCCAATGTAAAAGCAGAAGACACAGGCTTACCTACTGGCTAGCCAGTATTTGTTAAAAATAAGGATGTGGCTTTTAAGAAAGTCAGAATGCGGAAGAGACAGCATTTTAAAGCAACCTCTAAATGGAACAATGTTTACAGGGTCTATAAAATGCCATAAACACAAAATAAACTTATTTTTATATTGTTGAAAAAAAAAAGAAAAGAAAAAGCAGCCTGGCGGTGGGTGGAGGAGACAGGTTCCGTGCATTCAGGGACAGTTGACGTGCTCCTCTCAGGTGGGTTTTCAGGTTCTCTGGGTGACACCCATGCCTCTTTATCACAGGGGCTGGGAGCAGTTGGAAGTGACGTGCAGCCCATACCTAAAGGAAATGCTCAGCTCCGTCTGGAGTGTGGAGGACCACATCAACCCCAAATGTGAGTGAAGCCCGGTCCCCAGGGAAGTGACGGGAATGTTTCTGAGTAACTCCGGTCTTGGGAGAAATGCCCCTGTATGGTCTGTTGCCACCTGTCCTATTGTTAGCCACTTCCTTGCTAAGGAAGAATCCCTTGTCTGAGCCAGAGAGGTCACTTCTTTTTCCTCCCATCCATTCCCCTTTTAAACTGCTTTCCCTAGATGACCGGTGCCTGCCTCAGGGCCATAGCTGGTCCCCTTCTCACTCTCCTCGCCTCTCCCTGGGTCTGACCCTTCCTGTGCTGCATTGAGCGTAGACTGCCCGTGAGGTCCATCTGTCTTTGTCTCCTCCTGGGCTGTTCTGCTGTCGGCTGTTCCAGGAGCTTCTCCTACCCACAGGCTCAGCTGCCTGGAGCTTTCCCTTCATGCTGCTCCAGGACTTCCCTTCCCACATCTCACAACCCCTTTCCAGTCCCTGGTCTGATCCCTGTAGTACAGATTAGTGGTCTTCAATCACCAGGCCACAGGCCACTTCCAGTGCACAGGTGTAGAAAGATTAAAAACCATCGGTCTCCCACCTTGATTCTACTTGCTGGTCTGTGAGCCATTACCTAGGACTGTCAGTGCCAGCCTGCAGGTGAGAGGCAGCTGGAGAATGCTGGTTCGACTCCCAGGCTCATTTTCATTTCCGTTAGGTATCAGCCTCAAGTCAGTATGCCCATGGATTCCTCTGTCCTCCTAAACTCTTCCCTCGAAGCCTCTGCGCCTCTCATTTTATTCCTTTACTTCCTAATTCAGCCGACAAGCCACTTAAACATTTCTTCACTGAGTATGCCCAAGGCGTATGGAGCCCTGGGATGTGTTGGTGAATGAGCTCCTCCATCCCTGTCCTCACACCTTCTGCCTAGCAGGGGAGCAGCTTTGAGCCTGAACTGGGGACAGGCAGTGGTGCTGGAACTGTGGGACCCTGGGGGCAGGCCTGGATGTCCGCCTCCCTTGATGAAAGGATCAGGCACCTACCAAGCTTTCTTCCACTTTCTACACTCTCGCCTACGAATTAGCCAGCTTGCTAGGACCCTCCCTCCCACCCCCCCCCACCCCGGTCTCTGCATTTCGTGGACAGATGGGAGAGAGTCTGACAACAGGGTTCTCTGTCATTTCTCTCCCTAGTGCCAAACATCAGCCTGGACGTGCTGCAGCCAAGCTTTTCTGAGATCTTGCTGGAGTCTCACATGGTGATGATCCGGGTACTGAAGCCCCCTCCCAGGAAGTGGCTTCTCTTAGAGCTCTTGGTGGTCTCCAACCTTGGGTTACAAATCCATCCTCAGGCTGTAGATCAACGGTCCCCTTGTGGAGGTTGGCGGAGGTGTCTTCATTTACTGGCTGGCTTTGCCGTGGCTTTTCAGACCCACAGGGACGGTGGTGGTGGTGCTAGTGATGGTGGTGAGGGTGATGCCAGAGAATTCACGTAGCACCTACACGCCAGGCACTAGGCTGCGCACCACACATTCTGTAGCTTAATGCCTAGTCCCGTTCTGGCCATGATTGTCCTCGGTGTATAACTGAGGGAGGTGAGAACTTCCCCAGAGCCACAGTTGGAGGTGAGAAGTGGATCCAGTCTTCACAGCCAGGCTGCGGCAAACTTTCAGAGTCGGTGCTAGTTGCTGCTGCTGCTGTTCTTGACCTCTCCAATCCCTGGAAGTTAGAGTGTTCCTTGCTACAGCGGGCAGGAGACTGGTCACTCCTCCATCACACGGCGCGGGGATCAGCCGCTCTGAGTCAGCGGGTGAGACACAGCAGGAGCTTCCCGCACCGCCCACTCCCTTTGTGCCCAGGTAGAAACACGGTGTTTTGGGCCTTGGCAGATTCTCCTAAGACTTTCTGAGACCAGCCGCTTACAGTCCCTCATTGGTAGCTGACGTCAGTCGTAGTGTCAAAGGTTTAAGACAACCAACAGAAGAAATGTTCACGTTGAAAAAATTCAATCCAGTTGATGCCTAAAAATTGTCGCTTGAATTAGAGCCGCTCCCCGCAGGGCCAGGGACTGCAGAGGAGAGACGGCTGCGGTTTCTGGAAAGCCGGGGTGCTGCAGGGCCTCTGTGTAAGAACCGCCCTCTCTCTCTCTCTCACGCTGGCTCTGTGGCGCTCGCTCCCCACGGGCTTGCAAGGGGTGCCAATTGTCCCTCTGGCCAGCTGCTGTCAAAGTGACCTTTTTTGTAAGCAGTTCTCAGTAAACAGGGTTGACTTCCTTCACCAGATTCTGTTTAAAAAATTCCAGATGTGTCATTTCTGCGCCTCAGGAGTTGATGAGTTGACGTTCAGCAGTCTCTGGGTCACTTCTTCTCTGCCTCTCTGCATGTAGCTGTCACAGTGCTTTGATGGCAGAGCTCTCGCAAGTAGGTGCCTGTCAGCCAAAAGAGCATTCTAGGTCTGGTAGGATTTTAAGACAGAGTCTGAGTAGTTCTTTTTCTTCCTTCGTTATCTGAGAGGCAGAGTTAAAGTTGACGAGGGACATTGGGACCTTTCTTCCTTAGCTGCTATGGTGTCAAGACACGGAGAGTGAGCAGAAAAGCAAGTCTAGATGACAGAAACTTTGGGGCAGGACACCTCTGCAGGCCAAGAGGGCACAGTGGGCTGTGCATCCCGGTGAGGGGCACTGCCTCTGCAGAGACCAGCCACACAGTGCCTGCTCCCTGCCCTCTATTTCTTGTTTCTCTTGGAGTTGAATGCCGTGAAGAGGGTGCCTTAGCTTGTTACAGCTCTGGATCGAGCCCAAGTTGGGACTGAATGTGCTGATTTGAAGGAACTGATTTGTTTTGTTTTGGGGCCACACCCAGCGATGCTCAGGGTTCACTTTGGCTCTGTGCTCAGGAATTACTCCTGGCAGTGTTTGGGAGATCATATGGGAGGACGAGGATCGAACCCAGGTTAACTGTGTGCAAGACAACCCTCTACAGCTCTTGCAGATGCCCTCCCCACTGTACCAGCTCCATTGAAGGAATTGGTTTCTCTCCACAATTGCCCCAGGGCTTTAGAACAATCCATCCTTCGTTCAGAGGCCTTCGAGGACTGTAGCAGCTTAGGAGCTGGACGAGGGACTCGCCAATGCCAGGGGTCAACAAACAACTGAGCCCCTCCAGGGGTTGGTTAGTGAGATACCGAGTGTGGGCTCACCCAGCCACACTGTCTGCATCCTTTTGCTCCGGTGTGTAGGTTCTCGGCAGAGAGTGATTTAGCCACCCAGGGCTGTTTGGCACTGTCTGAAGACAGTTTTGGCTGGCCCACCTGAGGGGTAGGGATACTGTTGGCATCTCATGCGCTCAGGCCAGGAATGCTAAAGATCCTCCATGTCAACCCAGGCTAGGTCCACTCCCTAATGTCAGTTGTGCAAGGCTGGGCACCTTAGCCTCACACGGCCCCTCCTCTCCCAGGAAAACGTCCATACCATGTGTCGTGATGGGAGGCTGACACGTGCCAGTGGCCAGTGTCCAGAATCCCGGTCACTTTCCTCCTTGTAGCAGAGGTCCGATGTGCCACGTGGAGATAGCTTGTCAGATATTCTTGGCAACTGGGTGAAAGCATGAGTGTGGACTCTGTGGACTGAAGTGCCTCTTTCTCTGGGATGACGCCCTCACGAGCACACTCAGACTCACAGTGGCTGTGTAGCTGAAGTTCTGGGCTCTGCTCTGAGAGGGGCATGTCTGAACCCACCTGAGTGTGGGTGGTGGGCAATGATGAGAAGGCTAAGAAAAACTAGGCTGAAGCCACTTCGCAGTTCAGGAACTTACCTGAGTTTCTATTCAAAATCAACCTCTCCTGTGAAAGAGTAAGTCAGTCTTGATCTTAGAACATCTCCCTCCCAAAAAATACCCTCTCTCAACACCTTACTATTGGCCTGGAAAGGGGGCTGGAGCTCGCCCTGAATGATGTAAGCTCCTTCTCTCGGCTGTTCAGATCAGATCGTCTCTGGTGGGAAATGTGGGGCCAGCCAGGTGGACCTTGAGATGGTTGGGCTGAGATCGGGCCCCTGATTGTTCCCTGCAGGACAGCTGGCCTCGGTCAGACGTACAAGCCTTAGCTTCTGCGGGCCCTCACTCACCTTTGCTTCTCTCCTGCAGGGAACAATGGCCTCAAACCCAAGAATAACGAGTTCACATCCAAACCCTGGCACTGGCCCATCAACTACCAGGTAGGGCCAAGGCTGAGCCCCATGTCCAAATCATGGGATGGAGAGAGCCCACGGAGACGGGATGGAAGTGGGTTTCCAGGGAGGAGGCCAGACGGGGCTGTTGGCCGCATCCAGCCTTGCAGAGGTCTGCGTGGGGGACCCCCTCTCCCCCTGCAGGGCGCCATGGCTGAGGGAGGTGAGGGTGGCCGTCAGTTATGCATCCTCTGCTCCTCAGGGCCTGCGCTTCTCCGGGAGCAACGACACAGACTTCCGGGTCTACCTGCTCGGCAACCCGGTGAGTGCCCTCCCGCTCTGGGGCGCCCGGAGCCCGTGAGCGCCCCCTCACCTCCTGGTCTCTGCCCGCAGGTGGTGTGGTGGCTGAACCTGCTGAGCATCGGCCTCTACCTCCTCTCGGGGAGCGTCGTGGCGGTGGCCCTGCAGAGAGGGGCGCGGCTGCCTGCCGAAGTGGAAGGTCAGGTCCCTGGGCTCCTGCTGACCCGAGCTGGCGGGGCCAGCCCCTTCCTGCCCCACTCCACCATCACCCGTCACCCCTCCTGTTAGCACCGACCTGATCCCAGTGGCCTGGAGGGCGTTTTCCCCATTTTATGGAGTGGGAAGTCATGGTACAAAGAGGTTAAGACCATGTCCGGTGCCCGCGGCTCACTAGTCACGGGGCTGAGGCGCAGCCCTGCAGTCTGGCCTCTGCTCTGTGGCCACAGAGACGGCCCAGTCGGAGCTCCTGAGGAAGGTCCTGCCACACAGCTCCCTGTCCCGTGAGCTGCCAGACCACAGACGTGTCGTGGTGGACATGGAGCTTGTCCTCCCACAGCCCCGGTGCTCTGTAGCCCTGAGCCTTCGCTGCTCTCACTCCACGTCTCCCTCCCTCCTCCTCCTCCTCCCTCCCCTCTGCCACACCTGCAGCCGCACAGCTGGGGAAGGCAGAGAGGACGCTGGACCTGGACAGTCTCCCACTCGTGTGGCTGCCCCTGGACCCCTGCCCTGGCTGCTCAGGGCTCCAGGGAATGGACCGGGCTCTGGGGGGCCAGTTGCTCCATCTCCTGCCAGCTGCCCAGACTTGTTGGGCTCAGTCCGGGAGGAGGGAGGGAAGCTGGGCAAGGTCACGCCAAGGTCGCATATCCCAGTGACACGCCGGGAAGGGCAGGGCCGGCCTCGGGCTCACCCCGTCTGCGCCTGCTGACCGGGTCTGTGCTGCCCTTCTGGGGCCCCAGGGCTCTCCCAGGTCCTGCTGCGAGGCGGTGGCCAGCTCCTGCTTGGCTGGGTGCTCCATTACTTCCCGTTCTTCCTGATGGGACGCATCCTCTACTTCCACCACTACTTCCCAGCCATGCTCTTTTCCAGCATGTTGACAGGTCAGTGCCTGGGCGTGGCCGCTGGGGTGTGGTGGCTTCCTCTCTCCTGCGTGCTATGCCCAGGGCTGCCGCTTCTTCCCCCAGGCCTGCTGTGGGACACTCTCCTGCGCCTGTGCGCCTGGACACTGGCCTCCTCGCTCCTGTCGAAGGGCGCCCATGTGGCAGGAGTTGCGGGCCTGCTCCTGGGAACCGCCTACAGGTGAGCTCCCCCACTCGCGCGTGGGCCCAGTGAGGCCTGGGCCCGGTGGGTGTCCACATCCTGGGGTGCTTTCCACGCCCTGGCTCCAGGGCTCCCTCCCCAGAATTTTCATTCAGGTGGGTCCGACCTGCCTCTGAGGTCCCAGTTCCCAGAGTGTGACTCAGTGACCCGAGTGTGCAGCTGCCCAGGACGTGGCGCCCACCTGGAATGGCCCCTCCCTTCAGTGGCAGCGGCTCCTGCTGGAACAGCACTGGGTGCTGGGCTTGGGGAGTGCAGGGACATGGTGGTCTTTCTTCCAGAATAACCAGCTATTCTGACTCCACCCTCTTGCTGTCTCACAGCTACTCCGAGAATCTCTGGCCTTTCGAGGCCTGGGGTGGTGGGACATGTGGAGGGCGGCTAGTGCGCCCGGGGTCACTTCCAGACCTTCCACTGGGCATTTCTCTCCCAGCTCTGGGTAAGAGCCAGTTCATGGGCATCGTTCGAGCCCTCAGGCCGCAGAGCTGCAGGAGGGGCTGCGTTTCAGGGGCTCTCCGGGCACTGCGGGCGTCCCTTCTGATTGCCCACTGGATGCCAACTGCCCGCCCTGGACTCTTTTGCAGCTTCTACCTCTTCCACCCTCTGGCTTACGGGATGATCGGGTCCCTCGCCCAGGACCCCCGGAGTCCGATGGCAGGACTCAGGTGGCTGGACTCGTGGGACTTTTGAGGTCACTGCAAGGACTCGAGCGTGAATGCAGGGATTTCGGGGCAGCAGCTGTGGAGCCCTTCCCTGGACTGCCCAGCTCTGGAGGACGCTGCCTGAGGAGCCTGTGGATTCCTGATGCTGCCCAGGAGGCTCTCTGGGTGCACCCTGGCAGCGGGCACTGCCCCTGTGCCTATCCCAGGCTGCAGGTGGCATGGCAGAGGGAGGACAGCAGCCCTCAGGCCCATTCCCTGTGGGACGCTCAGGAGTGTTAGAGGGTGGCTGGGAATGAGAGAGAGAGAGAATGTGTGTGTGTGTGTGTGTGTGTGTGTGTGAATGTGTGTGTCTGTCTGTCTGTCTGTCTGTCTGTGAGCCGTGCCTGGGGACAGCTACGTCTTATAAACTCCAAGAAATCGTTCCAGGCTGCAGTGATATTTTCTGGTATTTTTTTGCACTGGATTTGTACGATCTGTCACCAGTTTCCTAACCCGCAAGAGGGCTGAGAGCATGGAGTGCCCCTGCTGACGCCTCACAGGGGTGGAGTAGATGGAGCCGCAGAGCCACGAGGCTCCTTCCACAAGCCAGCAGGCACTGCGGCACTCGGCTGTGAGGGCCGCACCTGCCTGCAGCGGGCGCAGAGGGCGGGCCCCAGAGTGCGGGGGCGGGCACCTCACCAGCATTTCCCTTGGCCCCACTCCCTCTGCCTGAGGGGCTCCTTTCTGTCCAGCTCTCCCTCCTGGGCGTCCCTCCTGGCCAGGAGGGCAGGAGCGTGTCACGTCACCGGGAGAGCCTCCTTTCCTTTGCAGCCGCGGGCGGGCGCCGGTGCAGCCTGATTGTGCATCTCTGTCACCTCCGGGGGCCCCATTTTACTTCTCCACTTCCCCCTGCTGAAACCGCCCCATCACTCCATTTCATTTCCCTTCTCTGCATCTCATTATTTCAGTAGCTGGCTTTCCCCAAGGCCGCGAGCACCATGAACCACATTATACTCCTCTTTGCCACTTAGAGCCCAAGCAAGAGCCCAGAGCTCTTGCCCTCACTTCTTCCCCAAATGAAAGGGCTCAGAAAGGAAGTAGCCCCAGGCCAGCCTGCCGCCTGCCCCCCAGCTCCTGGAGTCTGAGAAGCCCCTTTGTCTCATGTAACGGATGAAACTGTCACATGGTCTTCCCTGCGGACCCCCGCCTGCTCATACAGGGTCAGCGCCCGCTCTGCAGAGCATCTTCACATGTGGTTGCCACGGAGACTGGAAATTGGTCCCAGGGACAGTCTGTGCTGCCCAGTGGGTGGCAGGAGGGACGTTTCTGGCCCTGCTTGGGTTTCAGACCCACTGTCATTAATGCTAGAAGCAGAAATGCAGTGATGGTGAGATCTGGGCCCAGTGACCTTCCTCCTGCCGGGCCACAGCCCCAGTGACTTCCCCCGCAGCAAGTGTAGCCTGGGTGCTGGGTGCTGGTATCATTGCTTTTCGGGAGGAGGAGGGCTAGGAGGGGGGGTTCCCCAGCTGCATGGCATGAACTGACCACGAGGCTGCAGGCAGAATTCCGTGATCCGCTCAGCAAAGAACAGGGGGCCCAGAGAGCCTCGAGGTAGCAGGTGACCCCTAATAGGAACTTGCTAGAAGGGAGGAGCTCTGAAGGGCGGAGGGTGAGGCAGACGTGCAGGCCGCTTCCTGCTCACACATCCACCCGACCGGGCCACAGCAGGCCCAGGAAAGCTCCCAGGTGGGATAGTGCAGCTCCAGGTTCTGTTGTCAGAAGATGCTGGGGAGGGCAGAGGAGTCCAGCAGAAATGGGACATGCCCCACACCCTCGCTAGTGGAGAAAGGACACTTTCTAGTTACCCCACTTCCATCCGACTTTTTGAGCCATGTTTTCTATAAAACTTTCCCAGAGGTAATCAGAAACCATTTACTTTTGTAATAAATAACTTTTTGAACACCGTGTTGTTCTGGTTGCAGTTAATGAGTCTGACCCGCCTCTGGCTGGAGGAGCAGAAGGTGCCTGGGTGTACCTCATCCCACCACCACGAATCAAGGCCGGTGTAATTCCAGCAGGGCCCTGGCCGGGGAAGGGAAGCGCCATCCTTTGGACTGTCCGTGGGCAAAGTTAATGCTTAGGTCAGTTATTGATTGCATTCACTTAAACATCCCAAAGCAGGCAAGACTGGCCATCATTTTCTTCTAACTGTACCAGTTCCACTATAGCCCCTGTGCAGCTAACAGAGCCCCTCAGTGGTGGTGAACATCAGGAAGGGCCTGGGGGAGGTGAGAGCCGGCTTCAGTGGTAGACAGTAGGTGGCCCCATCTGTCGGGTGCTTTAGCTAGGGAGTCTTAGACACAAGCCAGGCTGCCTCCGGCTTCAGCTCACAGCTCCCAGAAGAGAGAAAATAGATACACTCCAAACTCCTGAGTTCTTGGGCGGGAGGCCAGCTGGGTGCCCTCTCCGGCTCCATGGGACAGGGAAGAAGAGTGCTGGGACCCTGGGCTTGATTCTGGCCTAGTAGTTGTGCAAGGCCCGGACAAGCCCCGCATTGTGTGGGGCTGTTCATTGCTGAGGGCTGGAGCACAGGCTCCTCGCTGCTGAGCAGAGCACGACTTGCCCAGCACTGCTGTGTGTATGCCTGAAGCTGAAAATCTAAGTAAGCTCTCGGCCCTGGCAGTGCTCAGCAGATGGAAGCCCATGCTGGGCATGCAGGAGCCCCATTTTCAAGCCCCGCACCTCTTGCTGCCCTGAGCACTGCTGGGAATTGGCCCTCGCACAGCCAGGAGTAGGCCCTAGCCCCACGTGTGCGGCTCCAGACAGGAATAGAGAGAGCAGATGGAGCAAGAACACCCACCGTGTATTCTTGGAACCAAAGCGGGGCCTATCTGGGTTTCCAGGAGACCCCATCACCACCCAACCCCCTTTTGTGTGCGAGGAAGGACTTGGCCGGCTGCAGGGGATAGGTTCAGAGAAGCCAAATGAGCAAAATAAATGGGGGCCAAAACCTGCTCCTCTAAACTGGGCTGGGTGGGGGAGCTGTCCTGACTGGGGAGAAGCGCCGGGGTAATCGGCAGGTGATCCGTTTCATATCCCAGTGCCAAGTGTGATGGCTGTTGTGTGAACTATGAACCAGAGCAGGTAGGGGCTGGCGGCGGATAGCTAAGGGGCGGGGGCACCTGCCTTGCATACTCAGGACCCAATTTTTTTTTATTCATCTCTCATTTAGACTTTATTATTTTTTAATTAAGCATTTTATTATACCACCGTGAGATATACAATTACAACGTTGTTCATGTTTGGAGGTTTCGGTCATACAGTGTTCCAGCACCCGCCCTCCACCAGTGCCCATTTCCCACCACCACTGTCCCCCATTCCCTCCCCCTCCCATACAGGTTCTTTATCTCTTCTCTCTCTCCCTCTCTCTCTTTCCCTTCTCTTCACATTGTGAGGACCCAATTTTTCCCCTGGCCCTACTCAGTCCCTGAGCACCACCAGGAATGGCCCTGCTCACCCCAGCACCACTGACTCACCAGATCTTAGCACCAAACTGTTGGATCACCAGGACCGCCCACGGCCCCCGGCACTGCCATGTTGCCCCCTCCCATACATAAATATTATTTCTAGGGGCCAGGAAGAGCTCAATAGGCTGGAGCACACGCTGTGCATGTAGGAGCCCCAGATTCAGTCCCTCCCCACCCCCCACGTCCCCTCACCCCATATGGTTCCCAGGGCCCTGCTGGGAGCACAAAACTAGGAGCAGCCCTGGAGCCCCACTGGTTATGACCCCCCCCCCACACACACACACATGCCAAAAACAGAACTTGTGCTTAATCTTTCAGAAAAGGCTACCCCAAAAGGTGGGGATGTCCCTGCGTAACTTCACGGTGCTGCTCGAGTGAGACCCTACGTGACTCAGGCGCTGGGGTTGCCCGTGGCGCTCATTCTCCCGGCTTGGCTGGGCGCCTCCATCAGGAGCCAAGGCAGAGCCCGCGCACAGCGGCAGGCACCTGGCAGCCGGTACTCTGCACCCCACCTCGGTGGAAGGAAGAAACCCTCAGGGCGGAATCCGAGACCCTTTTGTGCTTTTGTGCGCGTGTGTTGGGGAAGTGGGGAAGGCGATCCTAAGTGACTGGGGGCCCTACCTAGCAAGTGCCCCCATTTTCCAGTTTTCAAATGCGACACTGAGGTTCAGAGAGGCTTGAGGATCCGCGCCACCCCCCAGGGGCCGAGCAAGCGACCCACGACACGGGGGGGCGGGGTCTCCGACAGTTTAAAACTCCGGGCTGCGTCTCAGGGCTGCGCGGGGCGCTTGGAGGGTTCCCAGCTGCGGCAGCTTCCACGGGCGGGCCCCGCGCCACCTCGCTCCTCGCTGTCCGGGAAGGTTCGTAGGATGATGCCGCGGGCGGAGACGCGGGGCCCCGCGGGGTGCGGAGCGGCCCGGACAAGGCTCTGCACTTGCGGGAAGGTGCCCGGCGCGCTCCGCGGTCCAGCCTTGAGCCCCGCTTCGCGGGCTAGCATGGAGCGTCCTGGACCCGAGCTAATCCCGCAGAGCCCTTGAGGTGAGCCGCAGCCCCGGGAGCAGGTGCGGTCCCGGTGGTCCTGTTTGCCAGGGGTGGCCGGCACGTGGGGCGTGGGGTCCAGGCCCAGGAGCCCGCACTTCCAGCTGCCTAATCTTAGGGCAGACCCTGGGAGGGGCACGCGTTTTCACTTCAGCTCAGGGGCTCAGACAATCTGTCATCTCCAGGGGACGGCCTCCCTCCCCCGGGTTTCTGGAGCCTTCCCCTAAGTCAGCCCAGAAATGCGCCAAACCACCCCCAACAAAAGGAAGGGAGCAAAACGCCGGGCCCCTCCCAGAGGCCCCAGAGAGTGTCCACGTGTGCCCACCTGCCTTTGCCTTTCCTCAAGACCCCTGTACCTCAGGTACTTGCTGTGACTGTCCAGTCCCCAAGCTGTGTGCACTCAGGCAAGATGCTTCATCTCTCTCTCTCTCTCTCTCTCTCCCTCCCCTCCATTCTTCCACTCCCTCCCTCCTCCTCCTCTCTCTCCCCCTTGCGCCTCCCTGCAGTGGTTACCAGCGGTGTGACCCAGCTCCTCTCACCTTGTGCCTTCCTTCCCTTCTCATAGAGCCATGGAAGGTTGGGTGCCTATGAGGTTTGCAGGGGTGCCTCCGCTTCTTTTGGTCTGTTTTGTTTGGGGGGCCACACCTGGCTATGCTCAGAGCTTACTCCTGGCTCTGAGCAGGCTCCAAGGTCGGCTCCTTGCAAGACCAGCACCGTGTACCTGCTGCACTATCTCTCCCCCATGGACTGTCCAGTTTTAGACCGCTGCATATCAACTTTCCCAAACTGGCTTAGAGCAGTTCCTGGTTTCTCTGGACTCATGTCAGAGGGTGGTTCCTCTGCCATGCTTGGTCGTGTGTCTGGAATCTCCCATTCACTGCTTCCAGTCAGAGCTCAGCCAGGGTGGAACTGCCCAAGAAAAATTGGCCACAGGAACCCTGGGGACCCACTTTGACCCACTTTGGTTCAGTCAGGCTTCTTGAGTGATGGGTGTGTACACCAGGGGGCGCAGTCACAATCCAGCCCAGTGTGCAAATGCCCTGAGCCTCTGCTTAATCTCTTGTGCCACAGCGAGCTGCCGGTGGGAGCCAGACCCGAAATGGGAGCCCAGTATCACAGCGGGGAGCCCTGCTCGACCAAGTGACCTTCTCAGTGTGATCTCGGGGAGGGGGCTCCGATGTGACAATTCCCAGACGGGGAGGGACTGTGTCTTTTTCCTCTGTCCCAAGTTTGCACTGGAAGAGAAATACTTGCGGGAGAAATGCACCCCCTTTTAAATGCCAGGTGCTGAGTGCCGAGGGCTTCTGATCTCATTGCGCCTCGTCCAACTGGAGCTGTGCACGCTCTGCCTCGCCCAGAGGCTCAGAGAGGCCTCAGGACCTGTCCCAGGTCACAGCACTCAGACGGAGGCTCTGGGGAGCGGACTTGGGGGTCCCCGATTCTAGGGCCTGGCTGTGAGCCCCCGTATTTACTCCCTTGAAGAAGCTGGAGCTGGGAGTGGGGGGTTGTTGGGGCGAAGCATGCTAGGTCTGAGCTGGGGAAGGGGGGTCTCAGGCCATGCCTTGGCCCTGATCAAGGGGTGGTGACTAAGAAACTGAGCAAATAAGCACTTAGTTTACCATGAAGCCCCCCAGTGAAAGGGGGTAGGCACAATTGGAACCCCAGGAAAGGCCGGGAGCCCTTGACAGCCGCAGGCCTCGTGTGCCCCAATGCCGGGCACGGCCAGGCTCCTTCGTCTCCACAGACAGTCTCTGCTCTACACGCTGGAGGAGTGCCTGGGCCCTGCCTTCACGCTGGCCGTGCCTGCTGCCGGCAGCGGCTTTATGGGACTGTGGTGCAGGCCATGAGTCGTGGCTGGGACAGCAAGTGAGAGGCGGCCAGGAGCACGGATTCTGCCCCAGGCCCTGTTGGTCTGAGTTGCCCGGTCTCTCCTCACCCCCACCGCATCTTGTCCTTGAACCCTCGGCCATCCTGGGGAGAGGGTGGACCCTGGCTGGCACTCAGATCCAGCCCTGGTTGGCTGCAGATGGGGCTGGACTTGATTTTCCAAAGGGCTTCGAGGTTTCCAGACTCCCCGACTGCCCCCCCCATCTCCCACCCCACCACCTCTGTCCCTGCTGGCACCTGTCTTGCATGAGACGCACCTTTATGTGGTGTGGGATCTGGATGGTCGGTGCTGTCATCCTCCTCCCGCGTTGGGTGAAGGTGAGGGTGGGCTAGCTGAGCTGCAGACCCTTTCCCATCTTGTTGGCCTGCTCTCTGCTGGGGGCTTTGTTTTTCCCCAGCATCGCAGTGGCTGCTTCTGGAGGGTCAGAGGCTGGAGCAGGCACTCAGGTGACATCAGAGGCAGAGATGACCTGGATCTGCCATGGGGCTCCGTGGTGCCCCCCAGAGGTCACTAAGAATAATTGTCTGCGCTAGCGTCTTTGTAGGATCTGCCATGGGACTCCCTAGTGCCCCCCAGAGGTCAGTAAGAGTAATTCTCTGCATGAGCATCTTCAGGCTCTGCCAGGGGCTTCCCCTGGTGCCCCCAGGAGAGCAGTAAGAGTAAATCTCTGAAATAGCAACATTGTAAGAATGGGGTGAGCGGGCCCAGGTGGGGAGGGGGCTGGGGCAATGAAAGAGGGGTGAATTCTTTTATAGAAATCCAAGTTCCTGTGGCTCTTCCTCACCATCCGGCCCAGTGGGGACGACCTGAGTCTTGCTCCCTGACCCTTCTCTGCTTCTGCCTGCTCCAACTGCTCCCCCAAATTGAATACCTGGTATAGTGCTTTCCCTGAGGTTTTATGTGGGAGAGAGAGAGAGAGAGAGAGAGAGAGGAGAGAGAGAGAGAGAGAGAGAGAGAGAGACAGACAGACAGACAGACAGGCAGGCAGGCAGGCAGAGACAGACAGACAGACAGAATGGCTGCTGTCCTGGATGCCCCCTGCAGGTGAACCTCTGCACCGTGCTGTGGCCGTATAAGCTCACCAGGAATAAACCTGTGTTGTGTGCCTCGCTGATCCTTGGAACTGGTTTTTGTTAGGTGTTGGCTTGTGCCAGAGGAACCAATGTTTATAGTGCTCAGGCAGGGACGGAGGATAGGGGTGAAGATGGTCAAGACCAGAGGTGGCGAAAAGAAGGGAGGTGCCTGGGGAGTCCTGAAGTGGAGCTAGAGGGGGCCGGAGTTTGTCTGCCTTGCATGCGGCCAACCTGGGTTTGATCCCTGGCATTGCACTGATTCCTGACTGCAAGCCAGGAGTAGCCCCTGAGCATTGCCAGCGTGACCTAAAAGCAAAAACAAACAAAAAAATAAACTGAAGTGGAGCTAGAACTGGGCGGTGGAGGGTCTATAGTGGAAACCGCGAGTGCCCCGGTGGGGATGGGGCGGAAAACGCTATGTGTTTTATGGCCGAGCTACAAGGAGGAAGCGCCCAGTCATGAGATGGGCACCCCGCGGCTCCACACAGCCTCTCTCCTGGAGAACTTTTCAGGAGACACGGGAATCACCATACATCTGGCAGTTAGTCTCTTAAAGTGGAGTGCTGGGGGGACCATGCAGCAGCAGTGACGGAACTTGGGTTCCTTGTGCCTGCAAATAAGCACGGACCAACCGCCGAGCCATCTCGCCAGCCCGCCAGGGTGAACCATTATAGGAGAAAGAAAGAAGGCCCGTCCACGGGGCCAGCAATTCTGGAGTCTCTGCTGTCCAGGCTAGGCTGCCCTGCTGGCTTCCTAGGCACCTCAAGGACCAGACAGCATTCCCTGGTGACTGGGGCACCCACCCGAGCACCCACAGCAAAGGCGGATTCACTCTGGTCTCTCCTGTGGCCCCAAAGGGCAGAGCCCTGCCAGGCGGAGGCTAGGGAGGGTGTCAGGGGTGAGGGAGCCCCAGAAGGAGAAGCTTTAGCCTCAGGGACAAGCTTCACTGCAGTGCTGGGCTCGGCCCACCCCAGCCGCTCTGGCACCTCGCAGGACCCATGGGTGGCAGACAGAGGCGCAGGCCAACAGACGTTGGGAAGATGTGTTTATTCAAGGCACAGTCATAGCTTCAGTAACAAGGTCAGGCGTTCTGGCACATTCTTCCACGGTGGTGCTAAGGGAAGTCCACGTCCCCACCAGGGTCCCCAGAGGAGGCAATGCTGCTGATAGGCACTTTGCTTCCAGAAGCTTCTGAGGAAGAGGCGTGGAGCTGCGTGAGACCCAGGGGCCAGGGGAGCCTCCTGGGGGGGGGGGGCTGCCACAATCCGTCCTAAACAGTCCCCTCCAGAGAGGCCGGGTCTGAGAGGGTGCTCGGTGGGCAGCCGGGCGGATAGGGTGCGATGGTGGCGGGAGGCCGGGACTGAGAGAGCAGCAGAGACGACTGTCGGGCTCAAGACCCCCGCCCCACTTCCACACAAGTCACCTGGGGAGGTGAGTGGGCGTCTGGGACCTCCCCAGTACTCGCATTACCTTCCCTCAGAGCCACTACCCGCGTTCCGGGTGAGGGGTGCATCTGTGGGGACCCTGTCATCCAGGCCACGGGGCAGCGGGAGGAGAGAAGGGGCAGTGACAGCCCTCCAGGAGCTGCAGGGTCTCCAGCAGGACCCCGACTTCCACTCTAGGGACATGCACTGAGGTCGGAGTCAGCCTCCCAGAGGGGGTCCTCACAGCTCCCCAAAGAACCCTGCCCTTATGGGTGGGTGCTGAAAGGCTGGGAGAGGCCAGGTGGGCAGGGCCTGGTTTGTGAGGGGTTCTGGGCACAATTTCCTCCTTATTCCAAGCTGGGCAGCTTGTGGCCGAGACCCCAGGCGCTTCAGAACCGTTCCTCATGCCAAGGGCCTGGACCAAACTCCGGAATATGATATGGAATATTTGCCCCGCAGGGTTCGTTTTGCTTGGGTGAGGCTGGAGCAGGGATGTGGGCCCAGGTGAGGACAAGAGCCCAGGCTTGGGGACCCCCATGGGCTTGTTAGGAACCTGGGGGGTGAGTCTGGATCTCTTGGGACAGGGGCAGGGGGTGCTCAGGAGCGCACTCGAGCACACAGACCCATCAGCCTCAACGCACTCCTGGCCCGAGGCCCCAGCCGGCCCTTCTCCATGTCCTCCCTGCTGGGCTGGCCCGAGAATTCTGCCCACAGCTCAGGTGCTGGGGCCCACAGGCCCACCCTGCTCCGCGGAGGCTTCTCAGGGGAGGACACAGCCCGTAGTCTACCTGTCCAGGGCAGCTGAGCGGGCCTGAACTGTGACTCAAGATCAGGGAAAGATCCTTTCCAGGTCCAGAAGTCACCAGAGACCAATATGAGGTCACTCATATGACCCTAAAATCAAGCAGAGCTCCTGGTGGGCAGGCCTGGGCCTCAGTGGGGCTTCTCATAAGGTCTTAGGCCTTGGGGAGTAGGTTATGTCCCCCTACCCCAAATTTTGAGAGAAGATGCCCCCTCCCCAACTTCATGAATTCTCAGCCCTCCCCACTGAACATGACCCACTGAGGTCTCACCAGAATACATACAGGTCTAGTTTAATGAGCCCAGGGGCTGGACGGGCGCCGCCATATCCATACAGGACTAGAGAAGAGACAGTCCCCCACCTCGGGCTCCTGGGAACACAGGATGGGGGGCAGCCAGCCAGGGGCCTCGGCTGGTGCTGGCCTGGCTGCAGCAGCTTTATCTTAGGGAACCCCGGGCTGGGCAAAAGCACGGTCTTATCCATGAGGCCGCACTCAGCCTTTCTTCCTCAGACTGCAGGGGCTCACTGAGGCAGGGGTTGACTGTCCTGGACAGTCTCGGGGGGGCTCCCTTCTGCCTCCCCCTCTCTCACATAGCCCCCTGCCCTCCCCGTGGTCCCATCTCCACACTGGGAGGTGGCCTCAGATTTCAATCTGCCCTGGGGGGCTTCAGCCACTTCTCCTGAGATGTGGTGTCAGCCTGGCTCCACAGGTCTTGCCAGGGCCCCCTGAGCTCTGCCTCGCTGCTGCCATTCTAGCTGCTGGGCAGGTCGGGGTGTCCACGCTGGGCCGACAGATGTCTCTGCTGGGCAGCATAGGGAGGGTGAGGCCCCTGAATCCCCTGCCAGGCTCTTTCCTGGCCGCCACTCCTGGCTGGAGTCGCCAGGTGGAGGCCCAGGTCCCGGTCACTGCTTCTGGTTCTCCAGTTCCAGGCCTTGCTGGAACGAGGCCGTGTCCAGCTCCCCGAGTAAGCCGACTCGTTGGTTTCTTCTTCCAAGGCTTGCGGTCTGTTCATGCTGCCGTAGCTGTGGCGGCCAGGGGAGGAGGCAGGGGTCATCGCGGACTCGTGCAGCACACTGGCCTCATACAGCTGCTCGGGGCAGAGAGAAAAAGATGAGGGTGAGGCCACAACTGCACCAAGACCCTGGGCGCAGCCTGATCCCCGAGCCTTTGCCCCCTCCAAGCCAGGAGCCGTCACACTGTCCCCAGCAGTCCGAGGCCCGTCTGTCCCATCCGCCCATGGCTCTGGGTCTGTCTCAACAGCTCAGCGCACAGTTCGCCGGCCGCATGGCCCAGGGTGGCTGCTACTTATTGCGCTTTGTTTGTTCTCGGTTGCAGCACGGGCTGAACCCGGGCAAGGTGACAGCAGGCAGCCACACAGGGTCTGGAGAGACCCTGCCTGAGCAAGAGCTCCCGAGGCACAATGACAAGTGTCTTGTCTGCCATCAAATCTGGTTCTGGGAGGAGAGAACAGACCGGGAGCTTCGCCCCAGAGCTACCGTCCGCCTCCCCATATTGGGATTGGGATAGAAGCCAGCTTTCCCTGTGGGAGTTCATTCATTCCAGAGGAAGCAAAAACTCCTAGTGGGTGAGGAAGCATAATTCTAATGGAAGGCTCTAGAAGAATAATGCCCAAGGAAAATCCATGGATGACCTTTTGGCCCACCAACAAAAGGGCAACTGGGCAATGGAAGGAGCTGGCCCTGGCCTCTGTTGTGTCATTTGTGGACTAACCAGGAAAGTGAACATGTGTCGCGTGTGTGTCTGTATCCGTCTCAGCCCTACGCTGACCCTGACCTACACTACCTTAGAAGCTAAAGTCTAGTTTCTAAGAATGACAAGAGACAGAGGGACCTGCTGTCAGACCACCTGAAAACCAATCAGAACCAGAAGCAAGAGTCAAATCACTTGTATCACTTGTCTTCCCGTTGTTCATCGATTTGCTCGAGCGGGCACCAGTAACATCTCCATATGTCCTGTCACAAGCAAGTGTAGCCCAAGGGCTTTGCTTGCTCCAGGGACAGGAAGAGACTCAAACCATTCCTTCAGATCATGAGAATAAGGTCCATAATTGTTACTGGTTTTTGGCATGTGAAATAAAACACAGGTAGCTTGCCAGGCTCTGCTGTGTAGGTGGTATACTCTCAAGAGTCAAATGCAAAAAAAAAAAAAAAGAAAAAAAAAAAGAAATTTGTGGGGCCGGAGAGATAGCCCAGCGGGTAGGGCATTTGCCTTGCACGGCTGGCCTGTGCTGGCCCGGGTTTGATCCCCGGCATCCCATATGGTCCCCTGAGCACCGCCAGGAGTAATTCCTGAGTGCAGAGCCAGGGGAGTAACCCCTGAGCGTCGCCGGGTGTGACCCAAAAAAAAAAAGAAAAAAGAAAGAAAGAAAGAAAGAAAAGAAATTTGAGAGCACATCAAACTAAAAACAGCAAGAGAAATCACCACAAAAACGAAAAAGCAAACAAGCTGCACACAGGAAGAAGTGATCTGTGCATCGGACAGTGGGTTTATATCACAGATACAGAATGAACTTAGACAATTCAGTAATGACACAACTCAATCAGAGTTTGGGCAGAAGATTTGATCAGGCACTTCTCCAGTGATGACAGATACGTACACAAGAAAACGTTCACTGTTTTCCCGTTCATCATCGATTTGCTCGAGCGGGCACCAGTAACATCTCCATATGACCTTTCTCATGCAAGTAGAGCCCAAGGGCACCTGCTTGCTCCAGGAACATAAAGAGCCTCAAACCATTCCATCAGATAATGGGAATGAGGTCTATAATTTTTACTGGTATCTGGCATATCAAATACGACACAGGTAGCTTGCCAAGCTCTGCCGTGCGGGTAGCATACTCTTGTAGTCATGTCAAAATCCAGCATTTATTGATGAACTGCGCGGCCTCAAGCGGCCGCGTGAGCCAGGCTGTGATAGGCTAGTCTGCTGGGCATACGAGGAGAAAAACAACTGTTTCAATGTTCAAAGTGGTGGGACAGTGACTAAAATATTTTCTTTTGTTAGAATACTGCGTATCTGAGAAAACGTTAACTAGGGAAATTCTAATCAAAACCCACCATGAGGGCAAAAGCGAGAGGTCAGCGGGAAGGACACTTGCCTAGCCCATGGTCGACTCCGGCACCCCACATGGTTCCTTGAGCCCTACCAGGAGTAATCCCTGAGTGCAGAGTCAAGAGTAAGCCCGAGAATCCCAGGTTGTGGCCCCCAAATCAAAATTTTAAACAAGAAAAGGAAAGAAGGTTCCGGCTGGGCTGGGTGTCTGACAAGCTGTGAAAGATAATTCTGGAACTCCTGGGGCAATCTGAATAGTAACCAAGTATTCAAAGTGGGAAAAACGTGTATGCCTGGAAAGATGATTGTTAGTGAAAATTGCAGGTTATAAAACTAGACACAACGTAATGTTTCATTTTAGCAAAACTGACACAGAGGTCTCTATTTTTCTCTGGAAGAACACCGGCTAGGATATCACAGTCATCTCTGGCTGGCGGGAGGCCAATTCCCCCTTGTCTTTGCTCCCCTGCTTCCTCTCCCATACTTAGCCGCAATGTTCCTGTGCCATTGTTGCAATATAGACAACTCAGAGAAGTCAGTTGCGGTGATTTTTTTTTTTAAATCCCAGGCGTTAGGGTCCAACAGACCTGGTTCCTGCTGTGTTCTGTCACTTCCCTGCGGATGCCCTGGGGTCTACATGAATAGAGCTTTCAGAGCCTCCAGCTCCTCAACGGTAAGATGAGATGAAAATTCCTTCTGAGCAGGTTTATCAAAGATGAAGCAGGGGAAGTGTGTCAGGTTTGAAGGAAGCTTTTAATGCCCAATTGCTAAATGTTCTACCGGGGTTTCTTAGATGTGCCTAGGAGATGTTATGTGGATCTTTTATCCCTTGAGGACTGAAATTTTCTGCCACCTTGCAGAAACCATTTGCTCAAAGTGCAGCAGTGCTATGGCTCTGTGGAGGGGTGGGAATGCACCCACTGTGTGTCTATGCGCCCACTGTGTGTCTGTGCACTCACTGTGTCTATGCACCTACTGTGCCCTAAGCACCCACTGGTGTCTATGCACCTACTGTGTGTCTAAGCACCCACTGTGTGTCTATGCACCTACTGTGTGTCTAAGCACTCACTGTGTGTCTATGCACCCACTGTGTGTCTATGCACCCTACTGTGTGTGTCTATGCACCCACTGTGTGTCTATGCCTTCCTACTGTGTGTCTATGCACCCACTGTGTGTCTATGCACCTACTGTGTGTCCTAAGCACCCACTGTGTGTCTATGCACCCACTGTGTCTATACACCTGTGTATCTATGCACCTACTGTGTGTCTAAGCACCCACTGTGTGTCTATGCACCCATTGTGTCTAAGCACCCACTTATGTCTGTGCACTCACTGTGTCTATACACCTACTGTGTGTCTATGCACCCACTGTGTGTCTAAGCACCCACTGTGTGTCTATGCACCCACTGTGTCTATACACCTGTGTATCTATGCACCTACTGTGTGTCTATGCACCCACTGTGTGTCTATGCACCCATTGTGTCTAAGCACCCACTGTATGTCTGTGCACTCACTGTGTCTATACACCTACTGTGTGTCTATGCACCTACTGTGTGTCTATGCACCCACTGTGTGTCTAAGCACCCACTGTGTGTCTATGCACCCACTGTGTCTATACACCTGTGTATCTATGCATCTACTGTGTGTCTAAGCACCCACTGTGTGTCTAAGCACCCACTGTGTGTCTATGCACCCATTGTATCTATGCACCTACTGTGTGTCTAAGCACCCACTGTGTGTCTAAGCACCCACTGTGTGTCTATGCACCCACTGTGTCTATACACCTGTGTATCTATGCATCTACTGTGTGTCTAAGCACCCACTGTGTCTAAGCACCCACTCTGTGTCTATGCACCCATTGTGTCTATACACCTACTGTGTGTCTAAGCACCCACTGTGTGTCTAGGCACCCATCGTGTCTATACACCTACTGTGTGTCTATGCACCTACTGTGTGTCTATGCACCCACTGTGTGTCTACGCACCCATTGTGTCTATGTACCTACTGTGTGTCTATGCATTTACTGGGTGTTTGTGCACTTATTGTGTGTCTGTGCATCTACTGAGTATTTGTGCACCTACTTGTGTCTACGCACCTACTGTGTCTATGCACCTACTGTGTGTTTATGCACCTACTATGTGCCTATGCACCCACTGTGTGTCCAGGCACCCGCTGTGTGTCTATGCCTCATTGTGTGTCCAAGCACCCACTGTGTCTAGGCACCCACTGTGTGTCTGCACTTTCATTCAGCACTGCGCCATGCTCTGCCATTCTCTGCATATCCGCTGTGAACTGTCTTCTGTTCCCCAGACATTCTAGGGTCTGTCTTCCAGCCTCGGGCACAGACCATGCCTCTTCCTTGACAGTTCTTCCTCATACCTGGCGAATCTACTTTTATGCTTGAGGCCACACCCAGCGATGCTCAGGGCTAACTCTTGACTCGGGATCTATCCTGGTGGTGCTCGAAGACCACACAGGAATCAAAGCCAGGTTGACTGCACGCAAATCAAGTGTCCTACCTGCTATACTATCACACTGGCCTCTGGCAAATCTACTTCTATTCCTAGAGTGGGATTAGAATCCCCTCCTTCAGGAAGTCTTCCAGAATGCCCAGTGGTCCCTTCTCAGTGCTCCTGCAAGGCGCCTGACCCCGTCTCCCCATGTGTGTCCTGTGCTGGACTGAACCCTGCTGTGAGAGCCCAGTTCCACGCACTGGCCCTTGCACTCGGTCCTAGTCTGGCTTCCTGGTAGATGCTGAGTGCTCTCCTCGGCACCTCCACGCGCTCCCTGCCTGGGCTACTGTGAGCGGTGCCTGTGGCCCCAGCACTCCCCTGCCTCGACACCACTATCTCACTGGCCGCACATGCCCTGACCTTTCTCTTCCTCTCTGAGTTCCTTCTAGGGAATGCCGGCAAAATCCTGGTTCTTCCTTCTTCCTGGCGCTTCAGCCAGGGCCACGGCAGCAAAGAGATCTGGGCCAAGTCCTGCTGCGTCAGAAGAGGGTGCCGGGGGTCTCCCCGGTCTCCTCCTCGCCCCCAGGGTGCGCACTAGAAGCTTTAGTGCTGCTAGAGTAGCCTGTGGTACCCCCACCTGGCCGCCCCACCCCGTCCCGGGCAAAGGCCCACTGACTCACAAGAGGCGTGGGGCGTGGGCCGATGCTGCTGGGCTCCATGTCAAACACGGTCTCCATCTCCTCCGGGGACTGCTGGAAGAAACACGTGGAGGGATACGGAATGGGGCGGGTCAGATCCGGGCGTCCCTCAGACAGTTCCTCCCACTCTGAGGCGTTGGGACCATGCATGGGGGTCTGGAATATAGTCTGCCCTTCATTTTCCCGGGCCTGCAGAAGTCCAGGGGGACAGAGACGGGACTGGCTGTGGGGAAGGCCGTTCAAGCAGGTTGCATTCCCATGGGCCAGCAGGGAGCCAGGAGCAGTGTCAAAGCACCAAACTGCCTTAACTTTAGGGAGAGCCTTGACTTCCGTTTTCTCTGTATCCTGGTTTCCTGCCAGGATCCGGAGGAACCCCCTGGAGGGCTCTGGGGGTCCCCCTGCCACCTTCCTGCTCTAGAGCTGGCTCTTCAGCCTGTCTACACCTGCGGCTGGCAGCTATCCTACATAACAGCCCACAGACCAGCAGTTAAAACTGAGGCTGGAGACCAGAGGCTTCCAAGCTGTCTACACCTGCAGAGGTCTCGCACAGGGTCCAAAGACCACTTAATTCAGAGTGAAGTATTCTCTTGCTTTGTGTCTGGGGTACACCTGGTGGTGCTCAGAGCTGACTCCTGGCTCTGCCCTCAGGGATCACTCTTGGTGGGACACAGGTGAACGCTAGGAGGATGCTGGGGGTCAGACCGGAGCTAGCCACATGTAAGGCAAGTGCCTGCCTGTTGTACTACTGTTCAGGCCCCAAGAGTGAGGGATTCTTAACCATGAGAAGACAGCCTCTCCTTCTCTGGGGTGCGGGCCTTCCCCATGCACACCATCAACTCGATTCTCCACCCTGGAGAGAGCAGCTCACAGCATATCCGTGGCTGTAGGGGCCCCACGGGAGAAGGGCCAGGCGGGAGGCTGTCTGGGGGGACAGGGACTTGAGGAAGGTCAAGAGGGTTTCTGTGACCCCAGCCAGAGGTGTGACTCTGGGGGTGTCTGGTCAGGGCCGGTGCAACAGCCCACTGAGGCATGAACAGGCAGGCAGGGGGTCCTCACACCCCAAAACCAGAGTGTAAGAACAGAATGCTTGTCTCGTGGGGCAGTGGCTTGCCCACACCCCAGGGGCAGGGATGAGTGGGGGGAACTCACCCTCCGAACAATAGGTGCTCTGCGAATATTCCCCACGAAGGTGCTGCAGACAGCGATCAGTATGGACAGGATGAGGAGGGTGATGGATATGAAGGTGAGCACGTGCGGCGTACCTGGCAAGAGAGAAGAGAAGGCTGAGGCTGGTGCTGGCAGGCTGCAGCCTGCTGGGACGCCCACCGCCCCACTCAGTGGGGTGATCTCTGGGAACATCTCACGTCCCTAGAGGGACACCAGCATGAGCGCCCGGTTCCCCTGCTAATGGCTGGGACCTATGTATCTGGTACAAAGACCCCTCTGTGTAGTTTTAAAACTGACTTTGAAGCAAAACCAACAGACCTTACACATATGTTTAGGAACCCTCTAATCTCCACTTCCTACCTCTGGAACCTGTGCAGAAACCATAGGGAAGTGGATCTTTTTTTTCATTTGGGGCCACTCAGCTGTACTCAGGGCTTCTTCCTAGCTCTGCACTTCAAGGTCACTCCTGGCAGTGCTCATATTGGGGCATATGGGGATCGAACCCAGGTTGACTGTGTACATGACAAGCACCCCACCTGCTGATCTGTCTCTATGGTCGCTCAAAAGTTGGTAACTTTGGAATGAAGCAGCATAAGATTAATATTAAAATAGCCTTCAGGCCCCAGAGAGATGGGTCAGTGGGCTGGCTGCAGGGCCGACCGCTGGCCCCACATGGCCCCACATCAGGGAGCATCACAGGGTGAGGTTTAACCCCACACTCCCCCAAAAAAGAAACAAACAGAAACCAGCTTTTACAGCCCATGTTTCTCACTGTGTTTTGTGACCAGGGAAACCCCACACCCAGAGAAGAGACAGAGACTGGACAGGCCAGAGGCCACTGCAGCCAGGAGTTCCCGGTCTGGGTCCCGGTCTGGGTCCTTTCCCTCACCACCACACAGCGCAGAGCCAGGCAGCCCAGAGAAGAAGCAGTGCTCACAAGTGCAAGTCCTCTGGGAGTCACAACGGGTGAACCAGAAACTCTGCCCTCAGCTATGCGGGGCAAAAGGTTTTGAGCCCCAGTGAGAGCGCCCGGCTCTGCAATTCTGATCTGCACATCCCTAGGCTTGGGTTAGAAGGGCGCAGAGTATTATTCTCAGAGAAAAGCACGAATTCCTCTGTGGGATATGAAAAACATAGTCTGAGACTAATATTCAAGGACAGTAGCAATGTCCTTGCTACTGTCCTTGAATATTACCTTGCTACTGCCAGGAGGATTGGCCCACGATGGGAAGTTTGCCACAAGTGTGTGTGTGTGTGTGTGTGTGTGTGTGTGTGTGCGTGCGAGCGGCAGTTAGGACAGAGAAGGGACCACTATGACAATGATAGCTGGAAATGACCACTCTGGACAGGAACTGAGTGCTGAAAGGTGGTAAAGGGATGTCCACGATAACCTTTCAGTATCTTATTGCAAACCATAACGTCCAACAGGAAAGAGAAAGAACAAGAGAGTGAGAGAAAAGTCCCTGCTACAGGGGCAGGCTGCGGGTGGGGGGGGTGGGGGGAAACTGGGGACACTGGTGCCGGGAAGTGTACGCTGGTGAAGGGACAGGTGTTGGGATATTGTATGGCGAAAACCCAATCATGAACAATTTTGTAACTGTGTATCTCATGGTGATTCAATAAAAAGAAATTTTAAAAATTCATGCAACTAAGACTATAGAATTTAAAAATAAAGTTTTTGAAAATTAACTTGATAATTAATATAAATATATAGAATACACCTTGCATCATTCATATGTATATGCATACATAATTTTTTAATATTTTAATGTATAAACAGCTCTCTGTGCTATTAAAAACTCTTTGTATGTCAATAAGCAGTCTTTTTCAAGTTTCAAAAAAGTTGGGGCTGGAGGCGATAGCACAGTGGGGAGGGCAATTGCCTTGCATGCAGCCAACCCGGGTTCAATCCCGGCATTTCATATGGTCCCCTGAGCACTGTCTGGAGTAATTCCTGAGTGCAGAGCCAGGAGTGACCCCTGAGCATTGCAGGGTGCAACCCAAAAAAGCAAAATAATGATGATGATGATGATGATGATAATAATAATCTCAAAGAGCCTAAAAAAAAAAAAAGTCACAGACACACAAGAAAAGCATGAGTGGGAGGAAGCCATGTGCAAGGGGGCCGGGAAAGGCTGGCAGGGGCTGGGCAGTGGTGACGGGAATGTGAGCGCAGGCATCAAACGGAGAAGCTAGCTGTCTGCGGACGCCTCCGGCATGGCGAGAGAAAGCAAGGCTCACTTCCCGTCCACACGCACAGGGAGTCCCTGAAGGCCAGAGCAGAGGGCAGCAGGAAACAGCGGAGTGCAGGGGGCGGAAAGGACAGGTCAGCGCGGCCTTTTAGCCTGAGGGGGAACTCCCACCTGTGGCCCACTGGCACGTGAGAGTGGCCAGGACAGCAACTCCATGTGGGCAGCGGAGAGAAGTGACAGCTGGGTTCCACTCCCAATTCTCCTCTCACAGGCTTTGGGCACCCCCTAAATCCCAACTTTTTTTCTTTTTTAGTTTCTGGGTCACACCCGCTGTGCTCAGGGGTTATTCCTGGCTCTGTGCTCAGGGATCACTCTTAGTGGGACTCAGGGGACCTTAGGGGGTGGCAGGGAATTGCCTTAACTCTGGACTATCTCTCTGACCCCCAAACTGGATTATTTAGAGCAATTCAGAGGGAATATCACAGCAGGGGTGGGGCGCCCCAAAAGCTAACCATTTCCAGCCCCCCTTGAGTGCGAAGGAAGGAAGGGATGCCCAGCCCTCAGCACTAAAAAACAAAACAACAACAACAACAAAAAAACAACGTGGTCTCAGCCATCACTGGGCTCCTAGCAGTGGCCCCAGGTTGATCTGACTGAGTCCTGCTCAAACAGAGCCGTGGTGAGGGGCTTAGGAGATGTTGCAGTGGGGGAGGCTCAGACCCCCTGGACCTACCTAAGCGCAGGATGGAGAAGAAGAGCATCCAGAAGAGGCCCAGGATGGGCGCGACGATGGCCTGCGTGGCGGCCGCCTTGTGGATCTGCTCGTTGAGCTTGGTGGGGAAGTAGGAGTAGTACATGTTGTAGCGGTCCGTGGCGTGCTTCATGAACAGGTACAGCAGCCCTGCGCCCAGACACGGAGGCACCTCAGGGCCAGCTTTCACACTCAGAAGCAGCGTGGCCCTCGGTGCCCCCGTGGCCCAAAGCAACCAGAGCCAAGGACTGGTTGGGCTGTGGGGCTCGGAGGACTTCCGTTGCCATCTTCCTGCAGTCACCCGACCAACAGCCATACACTCGGCACACCAGGGTGTTCCCAGAGCCACAGTACGCCAAGATGTGGGGCTGGGGGTGACTTACCAAATGGAGCGATGATGGGGCATGTGACACTGTAAGTGACCACCACGGTGTAGACATTCATCATCCACGCGTACTCGCGCCCGTACTGGAAATCCATGGTCTGATCCTAGGGGAGAGGACAGGGTCACCCTACAGGGGCTGGTCCTTTCGGCCTCTGTCCATCTCCTGGGACAAGGAGGTGGAGGCAGCCTGCCAGACCCCAGGAGCTCCACAGGGCCGCCCCAGAGGCCTACCTAGAGGACCCCAGGGACCCTGGCCATCACCCTCCCCACAGAACCTCCCCGCCCAGCTCACCTTTCTGATGTGAACTCGCTCTGGCTCTGACGTGGAGAAGAAGAGGCGCCCGCAATACAGGAAGAGAGAGCCCAGGCGCAGCAGTTCCATGGCCGTGCCCAGCAGAGCAGCTGTGATGACATAGTTGGCGAAGAAGGCGCCGTTGTCAGGCAGGAACACACACCTGGGAAGGGGCAGCAATGGGGTTGGGGGAGGGGACAGACAGAGGGAGAAGAGGAGGAACATGATGTATGGAAGCGATGCTGGCATCCAGGTGTTGAGACAGGCTCTGAGTGGACCGGAAGTGGGGTGTTAGCCATGACCAGGGTGAAGGGAAGTGTTCCACTGGGGGAGGAGGAGGTGCTGAAAGGTGGGGACGTGTTAGGTGTGAAGTCCTCTCAAAATAATTTAAAAAGTAAATAAATTAAAAAAAGCACTTCTTAGTTCAATGAAGGGTAGGGTTCTTGCCTTGCACACAGTCAATCTTGGTTTAATCCCGGCATCCCATATGGTCCCCTGAGCACCACCAGGAGCAATTCCTGAGTGCAGAGCCAGGAGCACTGCTGATGAGGCCCCCAGACAAATAAGCGAAAAGTATCTCCTGGAGCAGCAGACTGGGGCTGGGAAGCAAGAGGGGGCAGGCATTGCCAGAGGGAGAGAGGACAATGGCAAGAGCTCAGCATTGAGACCTGAAAGTCAATCATGAACAACTTGGTCATCTCGCCATGGCTGTTTAAAATCTTATTATTTGTGGTCACACCCAGCAAGGTGTGTGACCAAAAATTACACACTTTGTACACACCTTGTAACCCCAAAGTGTGCTCAGGGGGTTACTCCTGGTTCTTTGCTCAGGAATTACTCCTGGTGGTGCTCGGAGGACCATATGGGATGCCAGGGGATCAAACCCGGGTCGGCTGCATGCAAGGCAAATGCCGTATCCTCTGTGCTATTTCTCTGGCCCTGTTTAAAATCTTTAAGCATATTTTTAAGTTAAAAAACTAGTGGGGATGTTGGATCGGGGTCCATAAGCCCTAGAGAGATCGGGAGTGAAAGGGCCAGTGGCCTCAAGCGGGGCAGAAATAACACTGTTATTCCTGATAACTCTCAGTGCCTTCTTGCACCATCGGCAACCAACAGCCAGGACAGCCTGGCCCAGTGCCTCAGCCACAACCGCGGGGCCACCAGGGGCAAACCAAGTCTTTTCCTCTCACAGGGTGTCATCCCCGGAGCCCAGCACCAGTTCCCGAGGGAGGCGAACAAGGGCAGGCGCTGGAAACGCCACTAACTCACACAGAACTCAACAGCATTCTGCAGAGCCGGTATGATGGGGCAGCCCTCCCGCCTCCCTCGGCCGCCCCAGAGCCTGTGGTCACATTGAGGAGCCGGCCATGTCGGCCACTTTTCAGGGTCTCCCTCTAGCCCCTTCTGTCCACCTCCCTGGGCAGGTGTGACCACTCCTTCTTTGATTTCAGAACTGCTTCCAAAGCTCTTCTTTTCTCCTCCCCAACAATTTCTTCCCTCATTTCTGAGAGGATTGAGGGTCAGGTACACACACCTGTTATAATACTCACACTTCAACGGTGCTGCTCACACACAGTTTGTTGAGAATCCGGGAGCCCAAATGGCAGAGCTACTGGGCTTGAACTCGGGCATGCGGGGTGGTGCCAGGGATCAAACACTAGGCCTCACCGGTCACATGCTTGCACGGCAAGTGTTCTGCTACTGAGCTACCCCTGGTCTTCTTTCTTTTCTCTATATTTTTAGGGCAGGGTTTGGCATAGGGGAGAAGGGTTGGGCCACACTCAGCTATGTTCAGGGATTACTTCTGGCTCTGCACTCAGGGATCACTGCTAGCAGGGCTCAGGGCCCCATACACAGTGCCAGGGGATTAAACCCAGGTTGGCTGGGTATAATATAGTATATACTATATACTATATACTATATATTATATATTATGTATTATGTGTTATGTACTATATACTATAGTATAGAATATAGTATAGCAGGTAGGGCCCTAGTCTTACACTGGGTTGGCTGTGTGTAAGGCTAGGGCCCTACCTGCTATACTATCTCTTCAGCTCTCTTCTTTCTTAATGATATCAAAATTGAGTATGAACTCAGACTTCCTTTTCCATCTATAAATTGTACTTAGCCAAAAACAGACTCAGTGTTTTTATAACAATAGCCTCAGTGCAGGAATCTTGAAGAATGCTAGTCCTTGCCCCATGGAGCAAATTGGGGCAGCTTCTCGTGCCATCTGCAATATTGTATCTTTGAAAACTGGGATTTTCAACATATTTAACCCTAAAAAAGAATAAAATATAAGATCAGCCCTTCCCCACTTAGGTTCTAGCTGTGTTTCAGATGCTTTGGCACTCAGAGCCTTAAGACAGTAGAATGGCACATTGGCTGGTCTAGATTTAAAACCTGTTATTTTGTTTTGAGGAATGTTACTGAAGAGTTCCACAGTTTTTTTAAAATTTTATAAAATTGATGATCTTGAAATGTGGGTGTTGCCAACTATTTGAAGGCCCTGGAAAGCAGCTAACGCTGAACATGGGAGCTGGACAGAGCACAGGGCGGCAGGCGCTGGCCCTGTAAGCAGTCAACCCATCTGACCCGAGCACCATAGGGTCCGAGCACCACCAAGAGAGATCCCTGAGCGTAGTTAAAAATAATGCAGGGGCCAGCGTGATAGTCCAGCGGGTAGGGCGTTTGCCTTGCATGCAGCCGACCCAGGTTCGATCCCGGCATCCCATATGGTCCCCCATGCAGTGCCAGGAGTGATTCCTGAGCGAAGAGCCAGGAGTAACCCCTGAGCATCGCTGGGTGTGACCCAAAAAGCAAAAAAAAAAAAAAAAAAGTAATGCTGATGAGGGTCCCTGAAAACATGAAAAAGGCCCATGAAAAAATATCTGTAGATTGTTTCAATGACGTGGCAACGCTACTGTATTATCACTTGATCACTTGACATCCCGTTATTCGTCGATTTGCTCGAGCAGGCGCCAGTAACTACTGCATTATAATTACCCAAAATGCACCACTTCCTGGCTGTGCTACTATATTACAGTTACACAAGAAGCTCCACGGGGATAAGCTGGATGAAGGGTACCCAGAATTCTGGCAGGGCTGATTTCCTAAGACCTACAACCTAGTCAAAACCCTTCAGAGTGGGGGTCCGAGGAAAGGCGAAGCTGTCTGATGGGAGAGCACGCAGTCCTGTCAGTGAACCTGGGGACCCCCGAGTGGGTGGGGAGCCTCCTAGTACTCACTGGAACTTGATGGTTGCATGTCCCAGATAGTAGATGTCGAAGAGCCAGCGTAGAAAGACATTCAAACTAGAGGCAAGAAGACCACACCCATTAGCTGAGAAGTTCAGGGCTCAGCATAGGGCCGATTCCTCTCAGTCGGGGACTCCGTCCTTCCTCCCATCCCCTATGTCCAAAGATGTCCCCCAGGTCCAAAGACCTGCCACCTACTATTCCATCTCACCAGCACCCCTCACCCATCTTTCTTCCTTTTCAATTCTGGGCCACCCTGTCTCTAGCACTTTCTGCTCCAGCCAGCTACTGCCAGCCCCTGTGCTCCTCAACTCCCCCTGCTGGCCGCGCTTCTCCTGTCTGGGCTGAGAGGCGGCCACTGGCGCGCTCTCCAGCTGAAGGACAAGCTCTCTGAGGGCAGCGCTGCTGCCTGGGGCTGTGTGGGATCTGGCTCGGGCGAGGGTCCTGGCCAGCAGAGACTCATGTGAGGAATGGGCTGAGGAGGATCCTACTCTAGAGGGAGCTGGCGTAGAGGACGGTACCTGGTCAGCCCCATGGAGGGCAGAATAAGGACCATGAACACCAGGAAGATGTAGCACTTGTGCATCACAATCAGATTCTCACTCGATCTAGAAGGCAACAGGAAGACAGTTGTGAGTGACAGGCGGGGCAGAGACCCGAGACTTCACTCCAGACCGAGGAGACAGAGTCAGTCCTCGGGCCTGGAGCGCTGGTTTAATCCTGCACGCCAAGTGCCATTCCAGGCAGCTCAGGGGGGCAGAACTAGCAATGTCCTCCTGGGCAGCGGAAGGGCAGGGCAGGAAGACGGCTCTGTGGATTGGTTTGGTTGGTTTTCAGAACACACCTGGGAGTGCTCAGGGCTTATTCCTGGCTCTGAACTCAGGGATCACTCCAGGCAGTATTCCAGGAACTGCACAGGGTGCTGGGGATCAAACTGGGGTCAGCTAAGTGTAAGGCAAGTGCCTTGACCCCTGTACCAGCTCTCTGGACAGCTCTGTGGTATTGCAGCAGAGACACAAAATCCTTGCCGAGAGCACCAATCCCATTCTTGGCCAGAGGCAAGGCCAGCAAGGATTATTACAAGCAGCCGCCCATCCTGCTGGCCGGCGGGGACCCTGGATACAGGCAGTGGTCTTCTGAGCATCACCACAGCCTTCAGTGCCTGCAGGTTGACCTGCCCTGGGAGGCAGAGAATACTTTCATCCCATGTGTCACCATCATCAAGCTCAAGGGGAGGCTGAACCAGAGGGAGGAGGACCTGGTGTCCTCAACATGGGCCCTGGTGGGCTCCAGAGTTTCCAGCCACTGTGAGTGCTGCAGCCAAAATAATACGGGTCACTCTCGTCCCCCCCCTGACGCCCTTCTCAGGCCCTTCTCTGCCTCTAGCTCATTCTCTCAATGCCCGACAGGAGAAGGGGAGAGTCCAAGGTGGGTTTGGACACTGGCTCAGTCGTGTGTGGATGCTCCATGTCAGCCTTCCCGGGGCCACAGCGGCACCCTCCAGGGCCTCCTATCAAAGGAAGGATACTGAGTCTTTGGAGTTGGTTTTGGATAGCAAAAGTCATCCCATGTCAGTTTCACTTCTTGGGCCAGATGCAAGGTTGGAGCACCAGATAGGGACAGAGCAGAGAGCGCTGGGGCAGAGAGACACCAGGGCAGGGAGATGCCAGGGCAGAGACCAGGGCAGAGAGACGCCGGGGCAGAGACCAAGGCTGAGAGACACCAGGGCTGAGAGACACCAGGGCTGAGAGACGCCGGGGCAGAGACACTAGGGCTGAGAGACACCAGGGCTGAGAGATGCCAGGACAGAGAGACACCAGGGCTGAGAGCGCCGGGGCAGAGAGACGCCAGCGAGAGATGCCGCGGCTGGGAGAGAGACTCACCTGGTCCAGTGGGCCTCCAGGAAGGTGGAGTAATAGACCATCAGTGGCAAGATCACTGTAAAGATCCAGAGCAAGACGGAGGGGAAGAACTGGGTCAGCACTGGGCTCTGTAAGGGTGAAGCACAGGAGGTCACAGAGCTGTCAAGGCCGGGGCAGCCCTGCCCCCTCCAGACGCTGCCGAGCATACCTGCCCGGCCCTTCTCCCCAGCTTTCCTGGGCGGGCAGGCAGAGGTGGGCACCCTAATGTCAAGCCCCGCGCCCCCCCCCCCCCCGGCAGCCCGGCCCCGCCCGCCCAAGAAATGTCCCCAAAAGGCATAACCCTCCTATACCACTAGAGGATCAGCCCAGTGTCCGGCAGACCAGAGCCTGCTGCTGTCACTCTTATCACGGACCTCTGGAGAGGACACGGCCTCTGTGTCCTCGTATGTCAAGTGCATAGGAGGGGCTGGGGCCGGAGAGCAGCAGAGCCAGCAAGTGTGCGGGTAGAGCGTGTGTGTTTGTGCAGTGGTGTAGGGAGGCATGCAACGCGTGTTTGCAGACGCAGCTGCATGTGTGTGCCTGTGCATATATGGGTATATGTGAGATCTGTATGTGATCTTCATGTGTAAGAATGTGCATGCATCTCTTCATGGGCCTCTAGTAGATGCATGTATGTGAGCGTAGGTAGTAGAGTTCTGTAAGCATGTGCGTGCCTGTATGTGGGTGTGTGTTGTGGGAGGGGGGGAACAAAGGGCTGATGATAGGTCCCGAGGCTGCAGAGCTGAAGGCGGAGCCAGCTGAGGCTCCCTTGCTGTTGGGTGCAGACCCAGAGCTGTATTGCGTCCTGGACCCACACAGAGGCCAAGAGATCCCAGTCCATCATTCTCAGCCCGGGACCCAGCTGTACAGGTGTGGGGATCCGCATCACCCCCTCTTCCCGCTTCGTATCTGACCGGCCCAAAGAAGACTGGAGGGCGAGTCTGTGGCTCAAAGGCAAGTGCATGGGGCTCGGCCCAGCACCACGAGCGCTGCACACACACACACACATTCACTAACTCACACGTATACACATATTCACTCACACACTCACACATACACATTCACACTTTCATACACACATTCACACACATCCACATTCATACACACATTCACTCACACACACACACATACACATTCACACACATATACACTCATACACACATTCCACACACATACACATTCATACACACTCCACACATACACACTCATATACACATTCACACACACACACATACACATACACACTCACATATACATTCACACATTCACTCACACTCACACATACACACATTCACACTCACACACATACACACTCACATACACATTCATACACATTCATACACACATACACATTCCACACATACACACTCACATATACATCACACATTCACTCACACTCACACACACACACATACACACATTCACACACACTCACACATACACACTCATACACACATTCACACTCACACATACACACTCATACACACATTCACACTCACACACACATTCACACACTCACATACATATATATACATTCCACACATTCACACATACACTCATATACACATTCACACACACTTACACATACAGATTCACACACTCACATACACACACTCACACATACACACTCATACACACATTCACACACTCATACACACATACACACTCACACATACACACATTCACACACACTCACACACATATACATTCACACACTTACACATACACACTCATACACATATTCACACACTCACACATACACATTCATACACATACACACATTCACACACACTCACACACACTCACACACATACACACTCACACATATACATTCACACACACACCATATACATTATACATTCTCACATACACATACACACTCACACACATATACAGTCACACACACATATACATTCACACACACTCCACATATACATTATACACATTCACACTCCACATACACACTCACACACATATACATTCACACACACTCACATATACATTATACACATTCACACTCACATACACATACACACTCACACACATACATTCACACACCCCTATACATTATACACATTCACACACTCACATACACATACACACATAGTCACACACACTCACACATATACATTATACACATTCACACACTTACACACATACACACTCACACACATACACACTCACACACACTCACAGAGCATAAACGAGCCTTTGGGGCCCATGCCTATCAAACACCCGTCCCCCCAAATTCCTCCGCCTCCTCGCTGAGGCTACATGCCACCCCTCCCTTCCTCTCCTGGCCCACACCCTAAGACGGCAAAAACCCGCATCCAAACCTTTAGAACATGGAGGACTCCAGGTGCCCCGCCCATCCCATGGCAGCAGCATGGAACTACATCTCCAAGCAACCCCCCCTGCTGTACCCTGGCCACCTTCACCTCCCAGAGCCCCCATGCCTAGCCCGAGCGGAGGCCGCACCTTCAGCTTCTCAATGGGGCGGGGTGACGTTGTACTTGTCGATGGTGTTGATGATGATGGCAGGCGTGGTGAGGAAGAAAAAGAGCAGGAACAGGAAGGTGTTGATGGCGATAAACCGGGCCCACCACTCAAAACAGCGGACGGCCAGGTGTTTCCTAGGGGAGGCCGGAGAAGGGAGGCATGCTAGCCCTGGGCCAGCCCTGAGACAGAGCCCCCGCAGCACCCCGCATGCCAGCGTGGCTCCCCGCGGCACGGATCTCACTGGTTCATATCCGAGACACGCACCTCCCAGCCAGACCCTTCAGCCCACCACTAGTGACAGATCCCATCGGTGGGCTGCAACTGAGGGGACCTTTCCATGGGGAAAGGCAGCCTCTTCTTCCGGGGGTTGGCTGCCTCCCCAACCTGGGCCAGGAGATGGGTTTGGGGCATGCTGGAGGAAGGGGGCTGCATGTGAACAGTGATGTGGGGAGCAGCAGAACCGGGTCCTGGGCCCCCTCCCCACGCCGTGGCTGTCTCTAGTCTCAGGAGGCGTGGAGGGACTCACCAGATAATGTCTTTGGGATGGGGCGCAAAGGTGACCGCGCCACTGGCAGGATTTGATGCTGTTCGTCAGAGAGGACTGCTGGGGGTATCTGTTGCAGTAGGTCCACTTGTAATCGCCAAAGACCCTGCGGGAGACAGGAGAGGGGGACGCAGGTCTGGGAGAGAGAGGACAGTAGGTTTGCGGGGGTGGGGGGATATCTCATGGCAGCTCCTTGGGCCACGGTGGCTGTCTCTGGGTGAGGACTCATCCACTTCCTGGGAATTTGGAATCCGTCCCGCAGAACCTGAGAGGTGAAGTTCTGAAGGCCGTACTGCTGGCCGGAGTGGACGTCAGCTGGTGACCAGAATGGACCAGAAAGGCAGGGACTGGGAGGAATCTCAGCTTCCGCCTTTCCCTCTGGGCAGGACAGCACAAAGACAAGCCCTTTCTAGGAACAGAGATGAGGGGGTGAGGGTACCCCTAATGCAGGGTACCCACTAATGCAGCCTCCTCTCAGCCTCTGTAGCGCCCAGCAACTGATTCCAGCCGCTGCCAGGCCGTGGCCTGTGACTGAGCCCCATGCCGGCCACATAGACTATGAAACAGATGACTGGAGACCCTAGAAGGGCTGGCACTGGAGCCACCCTTGATCTTTTCTAGGGAGGTGTTTGGACCACCCCAATAGTATTCAGGGGTTACTCCTGGCTCTGCACTCAGGAATTACTCCTGGCAGTGCTCAGGGAACCATAAGGGATGCCAGGGATTGAACTAGGTCAGCTGCATGCACTGGCTGTCATGGTAGGACCAGGACGGAGGAAAGGGAAGGCTGAGAGGGCTGCCGCAGGCATGGGGGCAGGCAGGCCCTCTGCACTGTTGCTCTAAGGTGAACGGGAAAGAGCGGAAACGATGCTCATCATGTCAAAACTACGGAGAAAAGCCACGAGCTCAGAGGTGACCTCCCAGCTCTGCGCTGAAGCAAGGTCATGCGGGAATGAGAGACCCAGCACCCGGCACTGTCGGACACAGCCGAGCCTGCGGGGAGCCGATGCGGCCATGGCGAGGGTGAGGAAGGCTCTGGGGAGGCAGGTTCGGAGATGCACAGGCCGGGCCAGGGCTGCGGCACTCACTGTTGCGCCATCTTGATGCTCTGGAAGGTGACGAAGATCAGGTCCAGGCGCTTCAGTCGGACGCGATTGAACTCAGCGTTGAACTCATCGGTCAGCTGCTCTTCCAGCTCGCTGTAATATTGCTCTGCGTCTACCTGGAGGGAGCAGTGGCCCGCAGAGGTGGGGGAGGCGCAGAAAGGCGCCTGCTGAACCTCAGGGAGCCCAAGCAGCCTGCACCCCGTAGCCTCCAGCCCACGTTCGGGGCACCTGGTACCCAGCCAGCCTCCTCCCACCCCACGTGGGGACGGGGAGGAGGAGGCCAAGACGCTGCCATGACTTGCTCTGTGATGAGGGGGAGAACCCCCACAGCAGGGAGGGGGCTTTTGGATACAGGGGATGGGGTGACACCAGAGGAAGAACAGAATGTACCGGCAGCTTTTATTTTCGTTTTTGGAGTTTCAGGGTTTGCTTACTCCTGGCTCCGCTCAGGGCTCACTCCTGACAGTGCTAGGGGACCATATGGGGCATCAGGGTTCAAGCCCAGGCAGGCCTTATGCAAAGCAAGCGCCCAGGCACTGCACTATCTGTCCAGCCCCGTGCGGCAGCATTTTTGTTCAAGGTGGATGAGCATTGCCTGCACCATGCCCCGTGCTGCCCGGGGCGGGTGGGCACACATGGAGGCCTCCTTCAGCCACCCTAATGAGCCCCTCTTCCCAGGCCTGGCAGCCTACAGTGTCCTGTCCGGCCTCCTTGGATCCTCGGAGATGCCCCCAGGAGGCCTCAGCCTCTCTCCATCCGCTCTAGAGCCCGGGCACAGGAAGAAGGAGGAACCAGATGCTGCAGCCCCCAAGCACTGCTGGATGGAAGCTGGGTGGAGGGTGTGGACTCAATGGCTGTGCCGAGCGGCGCGGCCCACCCCAGCTGCTTTACCTCTTTGAAACACGTCCAGCAACTACAGTAGCACAGCCGGGAGCACGGGTGCACCTTGATCATCTGCCTCCCGCTTTTCTTGGCCTTGGCGGTGTAGTAGAGCCGACCCCGCATCGCGTGGCGCCTGGGGTGGAGGTGGGCGTGCAGCGGGGTCAGCACCAGGCAGAGTGGAACCGTATATCGTCCCCCCACCCCCCGGCTCCCCGCACCCCACGCAGCTCACCGCTGATCGTCCAGGTCGATCAGTGTCCTGGCGTCATAGCAGAAGTGGACTTTGGTCACGGCGCACCCTGGGTAGGCCTCGCTGTCACCACAGACAAGGGACGCTGAGCCCGCCTGCGGGGACAGGGCCAGGAGGTGCCCCCCCCCCCCACGACCCTGCGCAGTGCACGGGGCTGGGCCACTCGGGGCCTGGGGCTCCTAGTTCCCAGAGGGGAGAATCATCTCTTGCTTCTAAAGCCAAACTTCGTGCCTACCCCAAGTTATCTGAGGTCTGCCTCCTCTTTCATCTCTCCAACAGAGCCAGGGCTGGATACACAGGGTACCCCATTCTCGGCAGCCAGGCTGGAGCCTGGGTCGGAGGAGGCCTGTCTAGGGGCCAGGCAACAGCGCGAGTGGGATAAGGCCGGCTGGCGGGCACAAGTCTCTGTTCAATCACTCGTCACTCAGTAATGACCAATGTGGGTTACAAGAGGTGGGCTAGGCCCTGAGCAGCACTGACTGTGGCTCACCCCCACCCCAAAATAAAATCCCGAACCACAAGAACAGATGATCTGTTCCAGAGAGCTGTGCCCAGGGCGCCCCGAGCTCCAGAGGGGAACAGGGAGAGGAAAGTTCCAGACACACCTTCCCCCAGGCCCTGTGGGACCCCCGATCCTGGGCGGGCCGGTCTTCCCCTATCTAGGAGGATCCCCCTGCCCCTACCTCCTCAGAGTGGATGAAGGCAGCCCCAGAGCCTGCCCTGACCCTGTCCCCACCCAGCACTCCGTGGGAGCAGGACCCTGGACGGCCACTTACTGAAAATGCCTGGTGATGATGTCAGGATCCTGGATGGTCTTGGGGACGTAGGTGATCATCAGGGTCCTGGATATCTAGACGGGGAGCGGCCAGGATGGGGAAGACTGTCCGGGACCCCTGGCCGAGTCCCTGAGACCAGCAGGCGGGGCCCCTGGAGCAGCCTCTTGACCAGTGGGGGGCTCTTCCCACCCACCCCCCCTCTGACCCCCACTGGTCTAGAGAGGAAAAGGCTGAGGCTGTGACAGGCCCTGCTCTCCCGCTGATGGCCCTGTTTCCCCTGAACCTCACTCGTGGGCCCCCAAAGCAGCGGGCACAGTGCTGGGAGGGAGGGGGGAAGCCCCTCGAATTCCCTCTTTAACTCTGGAAGTGGGGTGTCATGGGAGCAGGCCGCTTGGCAGACTTGGGGGGCAGGATGCAGAGTGGAAGCGGCTTGGTGAGACAGGGCAGGGTGCCAGGCTCTGAGCACTTACCAGATGCACAGCCTGGAAGGGGCGAGTCCCCAGCCCTGAACCTCCAAACATTTGAAGCTGAAGCTGGAGGCCCCAGCTTCAAGGGTCTTTGAAGGGGGAAGCCTTGAAGGGGTGGGAGCCTTCAAGGGTCCGTCTTCAAGGGTCCTTCCCCACCCCTACCCCCCAGAGCCTGAAAAGCTTCCCTTGCTCCAGGCTCCGAGTCCACCCCTCACCGCCCGCCCCCTCCAGCACTCATTCAAAGGCTCCACTTAGAAGCCAGGACTCAGCCTGATTGTTCCCGGGCTTAGGGCTCAGCCGTGTGCAGAGCAAGGAGGAGAAAGGCCAGGCTCGGCCAGCCTCACCCACACATCAGGGAGTGGCCCATGCTCCAGGCTGGCTGTTCTACCTCGTCCCCTCAGCAACCACAGAGCCCTGCACCACCACCTAAAAGGGGTGGCCCCATCCCTGCCTCTCACATGGTCCTTCCTCAAGTCACCGAACAAGCGAGCATCGACTGGGAAAGAGCTCAGGGCTCACAGCACGCGCTTGACCGTGATTCGCTTCCGGCACCGTGTGGTCCCAGAACACCGCTGGGGCTGGTGGCACAGGGACTGCCAGGCCCCGCATATGGGCACTGCATGGGGGTCCAGGGCCTCCTGGCCATCTCTTTGTAGCGCCCCAATAAAGCAAACCAAATAAGCAAACTTTACGCCCGATTCTGGTCATGAGGACACTTGGGATGCAGGGGTGGACGTGGCGCCCAGAACCAGTCGGGGGGACACGGTGCTCCCCCTTCTGAAAGATGGGGCGGGCAGAGCAGGAGGGCAGGGCTGGTGGGGGCACTGAACCCTGAGGGAGTGTCGGGTGCTGGCTGTGCTGGCAAGTGGTGGGGGTCCTGGTGAGAGGGCTGGGGTGACGGGACTGTTGAGGAAACTGGGGGCCTTTGGGGGGTGGCCGCTGGGGCAGTTGTGCCCTGGGGTGCCAGGTGAAGACTCAAGGGGGAAGGCTGCAGGGGGAAGGGGCAGGACGGCGCTGGGGGCACCGAGGGTCAGAGCACAATGTCGGGGTGACTGGGGGGCATGGCATGGTGCCAGAGGGATTGTGGGGCAGGGCCATGGCGGGGGAGCCCAGGGGGAAGGGCACGATGCCAGGGGCACCAAGGGGCAAGGCGGGCCGTGCTGGCAGTGGGGCCCTGGCTCACCTTGTGGCTCTTCCTGGGCACTAACCCAAGCAGTGGTGGGCCATGAAGAGGAAGTTGCCCACGAAGTAGAAGAAGGAGAACAGGCAGTGCAGCCACAGGAACTTGCTCCTGAGAGACACGGCGGGGTCAGTCCACGCCCGACACCCCCAGCCTAGTCCCTCAACACTTCCAGCCCCTCATTCCCCTGGGTCAGTCTCCCCACCCCTGAGCACTATCCTGCACCTGGGCTCTGGGAGGGGTGCGGGTGTGCGTGGGAACAGCTTCATGCCTAACACCCCAGGTGGAGACGGGGCCAGAGAGGGTGGGGGCCCCACGAGACTCCAGATTGTCCACTCACGCTGCAACTCAGAGGGCCCAGGAGGGGCCAGGCAGCAGCTGTGTGAAAGGATTGGCAGCATCAGGGGAGGCACAAGGACTGGCCGTTGGGTTGAGAGCTCCTGGCCACCAGCCAGACTCACCACCAATAGGGCCCACTAATTCGGCATGGACTAAGGAGGGGAAAACTGTCCAGCCACTGACAAAGGCGCCGAGGGCCATGAGGTGGCTGAGAGGGGTCATGAGGGTCATGAGGGAGGGAAGTGGGAAGCCATGAGAGGGGATATAAGGGGGCCATGAGGATATGAGAGAGGGCATAAGGGAGGCATGAGAGGTTGT